>JAAAKL020012582.1:0-12948 GCA_010016065.2 Carybdea cf. marsupialis auct. non (Linnaeus, 1758)
TTTACATTTGTCAAAATGTTTGTCATTCTGTCTGTTTGTTTGTTCCTTTTCTCCTCCCAAACCCCTAGACCAAATGAAATCAAACTTGGTATATATGTTGCTTGATACCATAGGCTGGTTTTGGGCTCATCAGACACTATTGGCCCCCCTCGGGGTAGCCCCTGGGGGTGACCGAAGCTTTAAAATGCCAGTTTCGGGTTGAAGGAGGTGGAATTTAGGGGGACCGGATCTGTTCGCCGGGTCGATCCTGTAACCCAGAGGGCGTAAAACCGTATAAACGTTTCTCTGCAAAAAGAAAAATTCTAGAGCTTTCCAAAACATGTTGGAACAAGTCTGCAAAACGTTTTAGGGCTATTGCACCATGATAAAAACGATTTTACGTGAATATTGCACATTTGTTCCTTAATATGTCATTACTTCTGAAGGTGAACAGTCACTCTCAATCTCAATCCCAATAATTCAATTCCTCAACAATCCAATAATAAAGCACCTGTTATACAAGAGGTAAGGCAAAGTTTAAGCATTTGTGTTCCTAAATAGAATTAAACAGAAATATTGAATTTTTAAGTGTATGGTACTAAATGTCTTTCTCAACCAATAGCTTCCCGGGCAACGCCGGGTATTCCTGCTAGTAAGTTATAAACCTCTCAAGTGACTTTAAAGAAATATTGTACTTGAAGTGGGGAAAAGTTAGCAGATAGGCTCTGTCCTAAAGGTCCCTTTCCATTCCTAACTGAAACTAAACTGGGTACAATTGCAGATCGGATAAGTATCGCGCATTACGTGTGAATCCGACTCGAAACATGAATTGGTATCTTCAAAGAACCTCAAGACAGAAAACTGGTCTGCCTTTACTACTACCTATTTTGATAATATTGCTGAAATCTGCAATACAGAAGAAATAGATTATTTTGGGAAACATGAACCGCTGTTTATGACTATTAATTTATGTCAGTAGATAATCAGAAAAATGAAGATGCGAGTGATCTTTAAAGAGCGTCATTATAGGTCACATGGACACAAGGGAAAAAAATCACATGCAACAAAAACTAGAAAGTCAATGTATCACTTTTGCGCAAGGACAATGTTTGTTCAAACAAACATGTATCAGAAATTCCTTCCCGAAAATCTAAACAGAAGAAACACTTCTTAACATAAAGATAAATTTGAGTACACATGTTGTGTGAGTCAATATTTAGTTTTGTACTCAACTTAAATATCATGAGAGGACAACTCACAGAGATCAAAATTTCGCTTTATCTTCAACCTCTAAGTTAACGTTTTGAACCTATATTGACAAAAGACAAAAAACTGCTACAACTTTCTGTTTTTTCAGCATAACAATTTCCCATCCCGCTTTTCATTACGTCAATCAAATTGATGTATTGATGTCCCGTCAATTAGCAATAATGAATTGTTGGAACATTAGTTGTTCTTAAAACATTTTACAAGCAATATCTTTGCACGTTATAATAATTTATTGACTGAATGTGACATGTCAGTGTAGGGCTAGTTAACTTCTGCTAGGTTTCTTGGAATAGATGATTTATGATTTCCAGGTAACATTTGCGGAAATGGATTGCAGCTTGTCACTTTTCATCGAAAACCATGCTGAACAAAATTGTACAAAGGCGTGTAACAGTTCAACTATTCTTTGTCTTGTACTTTTTTACACCCAAACGTGGTACGAATTGAATCGATGATAATTACCAACCATACAAAGACTTGGAGATTGATAGCAGCGTTGCCTGGGCACAGATACTTGAAAACTTGTATAATAGGTAACAGGGCCTTTCTCAAGAGCTATTGGTTTTGATAACGATGAAATTGATATGAAATGCTTGATATGTAATTCTTTGTGGTTAAAAATTACGAAATAAGGGTAAGTAGTGATCATGAGTACTATCCTACGGATTGTCGTAGTTTTTGCCACGGTTGAATACTAATCCAAATAGGGACCAACGCAGGGGTCAGTGAATTTTTAATATTTTGTACTAGAAATGCACTAGAAGTGTATTAACACCAAATTATTTGTTTGTCTCAGTTATTTCATTTTAGGAGTTGCATTTGGCACTTCAGCAGTTACTGCTCTTACTACAGTGGCCCTTATGAGATACCTGACTCGTCGACACTATCTCAGTTTGGTGCTGTATACAAAGTTAGACAACTCTTCGGGCCAAGTTATTTTGCGCGAAAGTACAAACAAGTTCGATGGAAAGTGTGCTGATCCCGATTTGTATGAAATAGGAACGGTTTTTTTCACAGCACCTTTTCAAGGAGATGAAGACATTGATGTTAGCATTAAAGATGGCACGGGCAGCATGCCCGTACGTTGGTTAAGGTATGCTATGTAAGGTTGAGCAGTTATGTTTAATAACAGCCCCACAAAAACGAAAAAGTGAGCATTTAGCGTAATTAGGGTGAAAAATGTAAACGTGAAGAAGGAAGAGGAAGCAAGATGAAGCAAAATTGACAAGTCAGCAAAGCAGATGGTCCACTCGTTTATGTGATTTTTAGGGCTGATCTCACTGTCTCGTAGAAGTTTCAGAAAAACGAAGGTCACAACATGGAATATCGAGCTCATTCTGTACCTAGATTTTGATAGGAACCAGTACTGTCGCTTTAGCTGCTTTTTAAATCCCTTATTGGCTATGCCACGTGAGTTTTGTCGCATCAGTGTGTTTGTCAGTATAATCACCAGGACCAGTAGTAGCAGCATCATCATAACCATCATCATCAGCATTATGATCCGGACAGTCGTCATCGTCATCATCGTCTTCAAGATCTCTTTATCCAGTGTTAAAACTACATGAAGACCCTTCTACTATTGTTAGGAGTTAATGATACAAGCTATTAATAACGTAGTTTTGGATTCTTAATTGGGGGATCATCATGAAACGCGAGCTTTCCTTTGTGGGATTACACAGAGCACTTAAATTCCCTATTTTTAGTGTTAACCATGGGGCAAAGTAGAATTGGACACTTAGCTGGCCTGGTGCCCCCTACGGGTACATGCTTGGAAGCTATACTTAAATGTCACAGATTTGAAAATATTCTAGCCCACAGAACTGACTCTTTTAGATGCCTTTCCCCTAAATTCGTTTAGATATAGTTTGGCTTGTTACGAACGCTTGAATCAAACCCATTCAGAACTTCATAGTATTTTTGGTAATTTCCCAAAGCAAATCGTAATGTATTATCGCCAACCCGTCCGACATGGTCTCGTTTAAAAGTTGTCTTACGTTGTAGGTTTAGAAATCAGCTTAGGGAGAAGTTGAGAAAGTTACCACAAGGTTTCAATAAATTTATTCCAAAACGTATGCGATTCCTTGATCTGCCGAAACTGCCCTCCATGTCAAACTTGCACTTTTCTTACATGTCATTTGAGTAGTGTCGGACACTGAGGGGGTAAGGGTTAGCCAGCACTACTTTTCCTCGAAAATAGAAAAAGGTATGTACTCCATAAAAATATGGCCTGAAATCGCTAGCAAAGACAGATGCCTGTAAGGGTATTGAATCACTCATATGCAGTTATTTCAGAATTCAATTAAAGACAGTTGCCCGTGTAAGATACCGTCGACCATATTTCTTATACTTTTATGTCCACCTAGTTTGGAATACTGTCACTCTTTTATCTCCCATACACATCAATCAATGCATTTGTTTCTTATAGAAAGATTAATTCTTATTGGAGTTAAGTTTATCTTTTAAACTGTAATAAAGAAAACTTCTACTTTGTTATTATTTCTCTATTCTGCTTTCAGTACGCAGCTTTTCTAAAGGTTCTTAAATCCGGATAGTTTTTGAACTGCTTCGGTGGTCAAAAGCTCCCTTGTTCTTTGTATAAGAGAAACTTCGCAAATCCTCTAAATTTTGAAGGAAAAAGAACGGTGATAGAATCAGTTTACATTTATGGATACTTATTCGTTACTTACAACTCTTCAGAGGCCAGTAACATGTTGAGCGTCGAGGATAGAGGTGAAATATGCACGGGGACTGTACACAATTCTTTTTTATATTGACTGGTACAGCTTGCGCTCCAATAGTATACTTTTGTTCTCCACAAAGGGCAACGTATGTTCTTTCTTGCTACGCTACGGCTGCACCTGTATATATGCAAAAAGTATGAAGCCAGCGCATATCTCATTGTATATCATCAGCTCATTCCTGGAAACTAACTATAGTAACGATACTTATTATACCAGTCTCAAACCTTATCGCAAATGATCTAAAGTTTTCTGTTGTGTTTGAACCCATTTTGCATAACGGGAACTGGAAAGGATCAATCTTCCTAACTCAAATAATCAAGTCCATCAAAAGAAGAATTGCCCAAATTCATTCTCTATTGTTAAGATGTTTCTTTTACGTTACTGTACTTCCTAACTGATGATATGACATTTGACATACTCAATCAGTAGCGTGTTTCAGCAGTGCTAAAGACTGCCGTTCAATTACGAGATGTGGTGGAGCAAAGGTTGTTCTCTTCCATTTTACTAATCTTTGTCAGAGTTTTGCAGGGCACTCTAAGGTGACTATTATGTATCAAGTTAGTGAGATGTCTTGCAATCTCTTTTGGACACTATTATGTAAAAGTATAAGATCGGTATCTTGTAAATTGTGTTTCCCACGTTTTCCAATTTTCCTGTGAACCCATTTCGCGAGGAGTGCGTCACTTCTTTCGTATTTAATTTGAACAATATGTGTCTTTTAACGTTATGTTTCAGATATGGAACTCGCCGTGACAAGGATTCATTTAACTTCGGAAATGTTGGAAAACGCTTAGATCCACTATATGTAGAGGCTGACGTTCCGTGTAAAAGAATGGAATTTCAATATGTTGTACCACGATCAGACCGAGTAAGTAGTTTGCAACTTTGTTCTGTACTACTCTGTACGTTTGAAAATTCTTCAAGAATTGTGCTGTGTCATCATTGCATCTTAATGGGAAATAAACAAACACAGTCGTTCAATTTTTTAATTTATTCATTCAATGATTTATCTGTAATGTAACTACACCATAAATTCTTACACGGAAAGAAACAGAAGTTTTAATATTGCAAGCTAGATGCCTGGCCCTCCGTAACCACCTTTAAGTTGAAACGAAACATATGTTTTGATTACAACAACAAACTGAATTTTGATTGACAAGATAGTCTTTTTATTGTATGTGTAAATTACGCACAAGAAGCCAAGTATACACTAGAGGAACGTTCGTAACTTTTTAGACGGTTCTTTGGATATGTTTATCGGGGAACTCAATTGTTCTGGTTCGATAAAATGTGTAAAAGTTGTGAAAGTTTTTAATGTAGTAAAGAAGTGTAATAGGAATTGCATTATCATAATGCTTTAGTTAGTTGATTTTCCAATATAGAAATTACTAATGCTAAACATCACATACAATAACAATCAATATGATATTTTTGATGGGATTTCAATGCTAGGTTATTATTTTTGTCATGCATGAGATTTTAGATTTTCCTCGTACTGTGCAAAGATGATTGGAAACTCACTAGCTTCTATAAAAAGATGGGCTGCTTTTTCTTTCGTGTTAGGGTGCCGTTTACGTCGTAGTGTACGTAACGAAAATTGATCTTTCGTTCATCTTAATGTTGAGATTCCTTCCCAAATAGAAAGGAAATAAGAAACTGTCCTCGTATATTTGAAAAGTTCATTGTAGGAAACCACACTGAACTGCACACGGAAAAGACGTGGTATGATATTTGGGCTGATACCTTAATAGAACAGATTTGGATGAGAAGTTTATATGATAGAGGTTGAGTCATCTGACAAAATGTATGGCAGCAAACGTGGTTAATATTTACACCAGAAGCATGCATTGTACTGCAGGCGTGTTTAGTGCAACAAAAGAGCTTAACATGGTAGAAATAAAAACTTGGAAGCTGAAAGAAATGAACAAGATCAGATTGAATGTGACAGTACTGACTTCTTACTTGGTTTTGAAGTCCCAGCCCATTTGTAGTTGGTGAAATCCTAATATGTTTGAATTCAGAACTTGATGATGAAAAAACTACTTTCACTTGTGACCGTGCTGATGAAATTAGAGTTAAATGAAAAATTGTTTGCTGATTGACGATTGTTCTGAAATAACTAATTTACATATTCTTTAGTCTTTTTTATCCCTTAATGAAGAGGATTCTATTGACCTTGCTGTTAAAAAGAAGCTAGAATAGAGATTGAAATTTGCTTTTGTTACCGAGTCCACACATATAATATAGCCTGCTCAAAGTACGTATGAAACAGTAACCAGACTTCAAAATAGGATTTTTCATTAAGCATCAAAGAAATAAACATTACAACAACATATAATAGATCAGTTTAGATAAAGATACTCAAGTGTTCATCAGTTCAGACGGCTTAGAAGTTTTTGACTTCAACGTTTAAAACTTTAAAAGTCGTTTTAGATCTTCGGCTGTTCCGTTGGATCATTTAGGCGTAGTAGGTAAAGATATGTAAATCCGTAAGACCAGAGAGATTCTACTCAAGTCAAGGCACAATCGGCCACTTACTAAATCTAGCAGGTCTCGCTCTTCAGTGAAGCCTTTTACCATTGGATTTCATTTTTAAATTTAAACGGAGGCAAAACTGAATGAATTACTGGACTTCAGTTGTCCCAAGAATGACATGTATAAGGTCCACGCGCGAAGTTTCGGACAGCCCTCGCTAAAGAGCAGCGTCATGGTTTCGAAACCGTCGCGGAGGACGTGTATACATGTCTTCGCCTTCATGTCGTCAATGGGAAGATCATTTCCAATTACACCGCGACAGAACACGTAGGATTATTTACAATGATATTCCTATGATACTGCCATAACGACCGGTTACCATACCCAAGGTCTTTGTTTTCTGTATTGTGAAACCTGTTGTGAAGTCTACAAAAAAACGGTACTTAAAATATTCTTATGCACCAAGTTGCGTGAAGGGAAATACATAGTTGTCAATTTGTGGCTGACGAAGAAACTTTATGTTGGTGTTAATACTGGGGAAATCCACGATGATAATTGTTGTTCGTCTAATAATACAGATTTCTTAACTAATTATTGGAACCAACAAGGTTCAGTAAATTGTCAAAATGAAGATTATAATAAATCTGTTTTCAAGTTGTTCGTGTTCACATGATTAATGTAATCAAGATAGCATTAAATATTGATAAATGAGCAAGAAATGATACTAACTGGTATTGGTATCCCCAGCGTTCTACTCCATCGTGCCTTCTTCCACAACGACTGCAAAAACATTTCCTTATAGACGACGAGAACTCTCCAATACAGTGACGAATGGGTCTGTTACAATATCAGTACAACTTTTTCCTAACCAATAAAATTTTCCAAGATGATTATCCAGTGAAAATCTGATAGTAATAAACTATATTGTAAATCTATTTAAGCTTTTCTTCACCTAATGAATACACCTGTAGTACGGCAGGGAATTTTTCATGTTCGTTAGCCCCTCAATTTTCTTTTTGCCGTGTAAGGAGTCCAGAGAGCGCAGCGTTCAGAGGTTTGTAATCAGACGTGTGAACCTCTATATTGGTTCTTATGCTGCTATCATATGCCCATTACGAGGCGCCGGTGCCTAAGCTTTCATGTATGGTGGCTTTGTAGATTCATACACTCGAAGGAGTAGTGTAGTGCAGGCTAGACGGCAGTGTTGTGTATTCTCACCTTTGTTTATCGGTGTTTATAAAGCGCCATGATCGTCCATTCCCTAGAATACCAAATGCTTGCATACTGTACTCAGGAAGTGATCTGCGTTTTTCGGTTGCAGTTGCTAATATGCTTGCGTTAGTTTTATACTTTTTGTTTTTCATTGACTTTTACACAGAAGCCTGGTATTCCCAATTGTTCAAGATGAATGATAGCATAAAAGTAATGTCTCAGGCTATAATATACTATTCACGTTGGGTGGATTTCTTTTAAAAGTTTACTTGCTAAGTTTCAAACTGATGTTATGAAAGAAAACAGTTAAATCAACAAACTACCAGAATCTGAATAATAGAAATTAGTTCCGCATTTTAATAATGATTAGTTAATGATACTTATTGCTGCTTAACTGATCATATATATATATATATATATATAATATTTCACAGTCCTGTGCGGTTCTTCTGAAGTCGGAATTGAAAAAGAATCTATTCGGATTAACACTACTGAAACTTGAAGATCTCGATGCCATGGGGTTTATGCGAGAGTTTCAAAACATTGTCCCGTACAACCAAAGTATGGAAAATGAGAACGGCGTTAAGCAAAGGGAGTACCTTATGTTGGAATTATCAATGTATGTACTGGGAAATGAAGACCCAGCTGCTGCTCTGGAAGGGATTTGCAGTAAGCTTGACGAATGTAGTTTTCCAAAGAGTGCCGAGGAGCTACGAAAGGGTAAGATGTTTCCCTTTAATTTTTTTTCATTAATACCACCAATTCTCAGTCATTATATCTTCCTACAGCAACGAGGAAAGCCTGACTTTCATGTTATGAAGATAACGAAACTATGGTACGATTCTATCATACGATTCTGTAATGATGCAATATTTCGCTGACACGAAAATCATACGACTACCCTGTAATACTTACATTCCACAATCGTGTAATCTTGTGATGTAACCAGTAGCTGAATTCAAGATGATCAGTATGAAATAGAAATGCTCTGAATACGTATCGTTTTGTGTTTGGAATCTCGACACTACGCGTTTCTCCAGTAGATGCACGTCACAGACCTGTGTATCTACCTGTAAGGGCTTATTCACTGGAGTGGAATCTGTCCGGTGTCTTTTAGAGCGGTTTGAGAGGAATAATATTAATAATCTTTTTCATTTTAAGTAGACTTTCATTAGAAAACACAAAAATAATTTAGGACTCGTGGTGCCTATTGTACTGACATCTGTAAATCAGATTTACTTCCCCCATACGCAGTTAAGTACAATGATAACGATGGGTGTACGAGAGATGCCACTGGAATAAGGAATTGCATTAATTGGATTTGTTCACAATGAACTAGATCAGGAGGCTCTTGGCCCCAAGAGAGGGTCAATAGACAGCCCGTTCTACTAAATCCTCAATAGATCTTTAGTTTACGAAAAGTCTTGTTGATTGCACTTCCGACATATCGTCACTGTACTAAACTGTGATGCAACGTAATGGATTCCTATCTCGCAGAGCCTTAATTTGCCTTCGGTGCCAAGCAAAATTCCATGCTAAAGTTATAAGTTATTGGCGCTTGTAACAGACTTTAAAAAGAAACTTTCCAAGGTTATGCAGATGTTGATACGTTACTTTAAGATCAGACAAGACTATGCTTTACAAGAACGCAAGGAAGTAGTCTTACGATTTTAACAAACATGTATATAAGCAGTAGCTTAGGCTTTGTCTACAACCTTGTCCTCGTTAAGTGTATGCAGGGAGTTTCATTCACTTCACTTAGATAAGAGTGGTCTTTAAACGCTCTATATACGAAAGGTGGGGAGGTGTTACTGTGTGTTTCTTTTCTCAGAACTTTACTGAAAGGGTTCTTAAACGCAGCCGTTTTATTTTTCTGGAAGGGTTGCTAACTGGTTGTACTAAGTCTAAGGTGGCCCTTTCAAACGTGAAAACCAAAGACAATGTGGTCCGTAAATCCAGGTTCGTACTACGGAAAGGGTAGTGCTTGTTAGAGTTTACAAATTACCAAACGGTCGATTTTGAGGAATTGAACTGATTTTTTATAATTGCCTAGTTAATAACCTCAAGAAGTTGAAGCTATATTTTGTGGACTAGCAGTATATACCAGGAGTGCCATAGCTAAGCAACAGGTGCACTTTTTATGTTAATATGTGTATTGTTAGTCATCCATAATTTCATTGGAATTCATATTCTAAATTGTACAGAATTTGTTCGTCCTTTTCCCCTAGTAACCAAAGACCTTTCCGTCACATGGAAGGAAAACTACGAGAGAGGACCGGCATGTGGGTATTTCCCCATAGATCTCATTGTTAGTCAATTTAAAGGGGGAGAGTCGGAGCTCCTGGTAGACATTTTTGAGCCTACTGATGAGCAACTGGCTAGAATCCGAAAGGAACAAAATGATGTCTATGAGTCGGGTTATTTTTCCATTAAAGCTGGATATCTTCGTAACCCAGACATGTCAGCTCTTAAGCTGCTGGCCATCATATTTCAAGAAGGGCTTATAAGGAAATTCCACACTTACGACGGCTACAAGCGATACAGCGTACAGAAGTTATTCACGAAAGTTACAAATGGTATCTCCCGCTGGTTGTACTTTAAAGATTACTTTAATGCAAAATTTGCTAAACCACTACCAGTGCCAAAATAGAGATAACTTGTACCCGCGTTAATTCACTCCTTGGTACAACAGGTTTGGAAAGTACTTATTTTTGAAACTATGAAAACTCTTAATTTAGATCATTAGTAGCTAAGTACTCTTTGTTAATGGTTTTAATTCAGCATGATACCTATTGATTTATGAACACTTGAAGTGCGTTGGTAGACTATAACGCGTGTAGTGGCGCACGCTTGTCACTGAGTTTTGATAAGAACATCATTTTTCTCAGTGGATGTCCTCCTTTTGCATGGATAAAGGTCTTCAAAGAGTTTTCATGATGATAAGAACACTTTCTTCCATATTACAATCATCGTTATTTTAACTTTTTGGTATGGAATATCCCACACACACAAAAAGAGAATATTCTAATATAATGTAAAAAGTAATTAGTAGTGTAATAAATGTCTGCGCTTACATGTTTTTCTGTAACATGCACGAACAGTTGAAATTATTTGAGGAAACTTCTATTAGCAGACATTTGAGCAGTAGGTAAATTGTACTAAATCACTTGTATCACTTGCATTAATTGTTCTTTTGTGTTTCCGTAGTTTTCATTTCGTGGTGAATGTAGACTCCGGATCATTTTAATTGGGAAAGGTGACTTACAAGACCTACTCATGTGTCTTATGTGAAATCAGTTAACATTTAAACTCTGTCAAGGAACATTGATCCTGGAAGCTGTCTAAATAAGGTGAACGTACGATGACCAGTTAGTTGTTTTTGCTGCAGAAACTAACTGTTATTTGGCATACTTTAGCCGTATTTGTATACAATGGCTTTAAGAACTAGTCAGAAACATAACTGTCGTATACGTGCAAGGTAGGAAACTAATCACTGAGTAGACATTTGGTGCAATATCATAAATGTTTTCACGTAATCCTCAATACAAGGATTCTGTACTATTACGAAGTGCATTATCAAAGTAATCAAAAATAATCCTATCTCCAATGTCCCGTCTCGCAACAACTACCGACCGCGAGGTAAGCAGAGTGTTTTTTCTCTTTCGGGATCTGGGCACTAGTGTAACCAAATATGGTAAGACACAGGGAGCTGAGGTCAAACACCACAATAACCCATTATGTTAATGAGTTATCTGTGTAATTGTAGGCCAGTTTTGATCAGCCGGGAACCGTTACACTTTATCCCTCGATTGAAGTGCTCGACAAGAAACGCTTGGAGAAGGCTTAGTCACCTGTTTTGTAAATGCTCTCTGTACTGTTCCTGGCTTTGACTTTATATATGTTATTGTTTGTAATGGTTATGGCGCTCAAGTCTACAAGGGCATCAGAGTTTAAGTAACTTTGAAGGAAGTAGCAAGGAAACTGTCAAGTTGACGTGGAATCTGAAGCGATGCGCTTAGGGAGTCGTAAAAGAAATGAATAATGTTAAACTGCAACTAAGGTAGTTGTTTTTACTCGGAAAGTCTTCTGGTAGAGATGTTGAATTGGTTTGAATGTGCCGCATGTTAGTTTGGTTGTATGTTTAGAAAAGATTGTTTTCTATGCACAGCAACACGCTGTGTGATGACTAATGTCTTGCTCCATCGTGTCTAAGTTTTAAAATGTAATTTTGTACTTTCATTTCAAATCAGTGAATCCAAGAAATGATATATTTCAGGATGTTAAGACGAGCGTGTGCTGCCACGTGTGAATAAATAGGCCAAGTACAGGTAGTAAGTGGCAAATTTTTAACATCTATTACAAAAATGTCGTCTCTTCGTCTATCTCCATATGTTGCATGAGGGTTTTTTCCTCGGAATTTCAGTCTCAAGTAAATTTTGGATTTTATATCATCTGAATGCATTGGCTATATAGGGTATTAAGTCTTCATACCACAAGGCTTTTGACAATTTCGTTTGTTCTTGTAAATCGTTCAAAAAAGACGTATCAAGTGTTGTCAAGTAGCTTGGTTGCAAGCGATTGGCAAGAGCTTTCGTTTGGATTGTTTAGCATACCTGTGCGTCTTAGAAAAGTTTAATAGCAAAGTTAAAGTTCATAAGAAAGAAGGAATAATAGACTTGGAGACCTATCAGATAGAACATGACGGTCATTTAGTTTATCCTTAAGACAAGATACCTTGTCTAGATCTGTAAAAGGTTCTGAAATAAGTGATGGTGCACTTTGCATTTGCATTCGACCGAAATTCTTTTAAACATATCTTTCTCGTTTTGTAATGAAATACAGTAGATGTATACTTTTTTATTCTGCACGTGCACTTTTTTCGTACCGTAATGCCTTCCTGTATTGTAGTGCTGAATGGACATACAGGACGCCACTTTATTTGTAAGAGTTTCCAATTTTTGTGTCCATTATAACCAATGTTCTTTTGGCATGACTTATTGTTTTCTTTTTCCTTCTCTGTGTCACCTTTTTGCTGGGTTACCAATAGTTGATGTGACGCCTTACTCTTTAGGGCAGCGGAAAAAAACACGAAAAGCGTCATGGAAAGAGGCATTTCCCCGTTGTCGACAGTGCACTGGTACTTGTAAAGAGAAAGTTGGGGGGGGGGGGGGGGTGTTGAAAACGGGGGGGGGGGGGGTGTCTCCGGCAGCAATGTCCACAATTCTATTCCACTCGAAAAATTGGCTGCTTAAACGCACCATTAAGCACTCCT
>JAAAKL020012583.1:0-12948 GCA_010016065.2 Carybdea cf. marsupialis auct. non (Linnaeus, 1758)
GCGCAAAAAGGAGATGAAAATGGAGAGAAAGATATAGACGAGCGAACTGACAAACACTCAAACGGGAGGTACGGTTTGCTAACATCTTTAAGTTGCAATTGAAATCTTTTTGTAATGAATTTCAGATTAATCAACCTGCACCTATTAACCGTTACGCTCTTTTATTTTCAATTTTTGGCCTACTTTTCTTGGTTTTAATGTTAACTTTTTCTCTTTCCCAGCAAAAACGCCTCACCGGAAAGCAAAAAAGAAAAAACTGATGCCAACAAATCTGCAGGGTATTGCGAGTGCTGTGGAGTTAGATACAATGATTTTGATATGGTAATGAACACTACACGATTTGGAATGATTCTAGTGATATTTCTAGCCATTGTATGATCTGTTGCAACATATTCCACTTTTAAAATTGACGAAGTGTCTGTTGCTCTAACCGATCTCTTATGCGAGCATATTCCCATCTGACTAGCTACTTGCATTTGAAGGCAACCAAGAGTGCAAGTACCTGTTTTGCAATTCTGGAGCACATACCCACTTGTAGCCAAATGAATGCAAACGGGATGTGCAATACAGTAATGCGGAGGAAAGTGTAACGTCACTATTTTGAAAATCTTTTAATTTTGGGAAAAATGCTCAGTTTTCATTTGTCCTATTTGTGATGCCCTTTCCCAAACCCGAGATATAAGCTTTCAAAGTTTTAAATCCGGCAAAACCTTATAATTTGATGCTTGTTCCTAACGTAATTAACCAAGGGGTATTAACAAAATTTGACCAGACATTTTTGAAATTCAAACGACTCTATTTTAAACACTAACTACACTAAAGGTCTGGTATTATGGGAAGCAGCCTCTTCCAAGGTTGCCTTTATATGTCTGGAGTCAAGTCTTACTCTTTCCCTAACTTTTGATTCATGACGTCATCACTTTCCCTTCGCACGACGAGACTCCTCAGAACTAAAGTTGTCTGTACTTCGTTATTCGTTCATTTACCATAGCAGTGTTTGTCAAGGTAGGGACTACCACCCGCTCTGCGAGGATAGGAAGCTCAAGGGGTGTTTCAGATACTACTGCTGATTGAAAGGTGGGGACACGGGAAAGCATTTGGCGGGCGCTGTTAAGGTAATAGTGTGAATATAAATCTCACACGAAGTGGGGTGCACATCAATTAAAGTACTCTTGTTACAACCCAATCCTGATATGTCATTTTGCCACAGTGGTCAAAGATACAGTCTACAATTTTCAACCCACCCATAGGGTTTAAGATATATGCACGGAAGGGATTATACAAAATGTAACCCGTTTAGTTAACTGTGTGATAGTAGCGCTAATTACGTTAGCTTGCAATGTGATGATTATTAATAAACTTAACTGATAAATTAGGGAAAATTATCACAATGTCAGACCTTTACTCTTTCAGTATCATGTTTTGCTCACCCATTAGTTATAACGCGAAGGTAATAGCATGGACAGAGTGGGCTGAGGCAGTCTTTGAGTGTCGAAGAGGATGTTGTGTAAAATATTGGAGAAACACTGACTCCTCTGTTTATTTGTTGATTTCATAGAGTCTTCCTTTAGTTTATCAAATGCCAGTTGTGCGAATGTAGGAAAAACAAAGTTGTTAGTATAACTATGTTTTCGGTCTTTCGCTCAGTTTTTAGTTTTTATGTGTGTCCATTGATAAAGGACTGTAAAAATAAGGACATTGGCTAACATCTAAGGATGTATGTCAGTCGAGAAAAATGTTTGAGAAATGATTGAGAACTTGCCTACATATCTTATTGGAGTGGTAACAGACGTCTTAAACGCTTTGCTTGTCACAAAAGACGTCCATTATGTTATTGAAAAATTGATTTTAAAAGTACCAATATGACTTCAACGCTTCCTATGGGACTAAATTTCCTCTCTTAAATTTCCCGTTGGAATTATTTACTAAAATTATATTTTTGAATCGGTATTTATTAGCGGAACTAGTTGAGGATTCATCATCACCAATTCTGTAAATTCGCAAGGAGATCCTAATTATCTCCAGACACTCATGCTATGTTAGACATTCAATAGACCCTTTTTTATCAAGAAGTTGTTTTTCATATTTCTTCGCATCAATGCCTATGTTGAATTTTTGTCTTCTTAGCTTCATTAGTCGACTCTTCTAGAGAGAATTTGTCACTGATTCGTATGTCAAGGATTTCTATTTGTCATTGAAATATTTTTAGACTAAAGTACCGTATAAATGACCATGAGAAATAAGAGGATGCATCCTTACATTGTTTTTGCTTTTTTTTCAGCACATCCGAGGAGATCAGCATAGAAATTTTGCATCGGATCCCAATAACTACACTATCCTTGATTCGATAATATCAAAGGGGAACTCACTAGAGACCTTCTTACAGAACATTGCAGACAAGAGCAAGCCACTGCAAGAAATAGAGGAGATACCGTAAGTAAAGATTTAGAATAGTATACCGGCTTCTGCTCATTTCCACTTACTTTTTAGGCTAGGCCAAGAAGCAATTCCAACTGCAAAACAATTGCATTTTGCCACTTGAACACAAACAGGGACAGAAATGTACAAGGGGACACCGCCCCAAACCTTCGTACAACAATTTGATGAATATTATTCTAGAAGGTGGAGGATAATACTTCTTTATTGTCTTTATATCTTTTTTTAAATTTGGATGGTATAGACAATAATCAGAATGTTATTTTTGTTTAACCTTTGATAGCACCATTTACGCTTTATTTCATTCCCTTACACCATAGTTTGCGTAAAAACGTAGCTGATGGATTGTCTATTTATTACACCATCGACTGTATGCCCTGTAAGGTATACATTGCGACCTGCCCTCGTAGATCTACGAGTAGTCAAAATGTTCAATGTTGTAAGTGTAGTATAATGTAGCAGAAAAATTACAGGGAAAACAAAGACTGAGTAAGATGATTCTCAGATTGTCTAGGCTTTTTAGGTTAATTCAGCTCGACATATTATTGTATAAAATGATATTGTGGGACTTTGTTTTCCGGAAGAGCAACACAGAGAGGCTTTCTTCCAGAACAGAGGCACAGTCATTCAGTCGGCCATCAAGACCATGAGTCTTCTGAATACGTTTTCTACTCTTAACTGTGTGTGTGTAGTAACTGAGGTATTGCAAGCTTCTGGCATAGGGCTTTTCAAGTGACAGGGCAGGATATTTAGAAGCTTGTCTTTTACAGAGCATCTGTCACCATTCAAAGACAAAAATGATGCAGTGAGTAGGGCATCCTTTTAATTTGCCTTACTGGTTTAGAATATGTAACTTAGCCGTGATAACACGACATATCTTGTATAGGGGCCTGCTAAATTCTTGCCGAAGTTCTCGTACTCGAAGTGAAACTGAAAGCTAATGTAACTGTAGTAGCAGACATTTTCCAGCTCCTGAGAAATGAAATGCGAGTAATAAAGAGTGTAACTAATGTTAAACTACCTGTATGCGTAGGCACGTAAAATGATAATGAATATATTTCAACTTAATACGGCACCATTGGGAGCTTAGATTCAGGTACTGAGATTTATAGAAAGAGCGAAAAGATGCTTTAGATCGAGTATTGACATTATCATCAGCTAGAGGACGAAGTAAAGAGTGTCACGTTGATCATCCTGGGATAAGTACGTAAATTGGTCAGTTGTACTTACTTTACCTAGGTATGCTTGCTTTGCCTTGCAATTTTTTGCTTGGGAGCATGTCCAGTGTAGTTTGACAGATCATTCCTTTTGTGAGCGTTTAACCGTTTGATTTAATGAATAAAATGTTTCCTATACTTCTTTTTCATAGATCTTGTAATGCGATAATCAAGAAAATTGAGGAGACAGAAGCTGTCGAGACGGTGGCTTGTGACAGCGAAAATGAAGATAGGCTTTCCGATGCACTTGCCGTTGGTAACACAGTAACACAGAAAGAAACTCAGCTTCACGATAGAGGTAATCCAGTGACCCCTAGACTAATTGAAGAAGCAAGTACAACCATTTCAAGCGTTGAACGTTACAATAAGGCAGAACCTTGCCAAGCAGCCAATTCTCGCACTATAACAACCAACAGTGATCAGTTAGTTGATCACGAGAAGGTTTCGAGCAGTATTGAGACCATGGTAAACACACAGCAGACAGATCGACAATATTCTGCAGATCTCGTATCAAAGAAGCCCCATGTAGAGAAAAAGAAGGGAAGTGATAGTGCAAATGAGCAGAAAATGAGTGTTAGCTCTGTTCACTACGATTCAGAGGTGTTTGAGGTATCGTATGAAGTACCATATGAATCTTGTGGATCTCGTGGAAATACTAAGTTGACAAGCTCGCAAAGTATAGGTACAAAGGTAGACAACGACGTACAAGAGCCGGGTTCCCTTAACAATGAACCTTACAAAAAGGTATCCCGTTCGTCCGAAAGTACAGGGTCTCCCAAGTCGCAGTCTTCAGCGAAACGACGTAAAAGCAAACGGCATTCTTACAAACAACAACTGGAAACTTATTGTGATAGCGTTGACAACCCAACCAATATTTGTGTATCTTCAAGGCCGTCTGGGAATACTAGAAGAAGCATGAAAAACACAAGGAAACTGAGAAATTGTAATGAAAATGCATCTTCAGAGGAAATTGTTCGGTCTGCGACGGAAACTAAACCACGTTTAAAAAGAACGAAGCGGATGGTCCGGCTTGATGCGGATGAAATAGTGCCTGCAGTAGAAGGTAAAGTGGGTAAACAGAGGAAGAACACTAAGGATGTTAATAGGGATCACGTAGTCTTCAGAGACAAGGAAGACTTAAAAGTCAAAGAGGCTGCAGTTGCCATTAGGAAAGTTGACAGAGGAACTAAGCGAAAGCAAAAGGATTCATTTGTCCAATATATATGTGAAAATCCGAGTGATGACGACGTGTTTTCTCCAGTTGGTCTAGAGGCAGACAGAAGTGTGGAATATGTTAGCAATGCATGTTTACCGTCAAGTTCAAAACTCGTTAACAGTAAAGCTGAATCTCCCTTAGTTTTTGTCAACCATGGCGAAAGCATCCCTTTTGAAAACATACCCCATATTGAATCCGGCAATTGTATCCCAGAGAATGGAACTTATCAAAGGAAAAGTGATGCGGGGAATCACTGTAGGGAATTTCTTGGTGGTATCCTTAACAAGAAAAGGGCAGATAATAGCCAAGGGCAGAGTGCACATGATCTTCCAGATGTCCCCTTGGGTACAACTATGGACAAACGTGATTTAGTGCCAGATAGTGAAGAGGGTTCCGAAACAGATGCTGTTATTAATCTAAAGATAAATTCTATCCTCCAGTACCATTTAAAGGAAACTCCTATAGTGGAGGAAATAAATGAAGTACGCTCAGAGCAATACACATCTTATACGAAACCATCTCAACCTCAAAGTAATAGCAGGACACTTCACCATAATTTCTTCCTTCCTGATGTGGCAGAAGCAGATTACTTACCACGGCCTAGCGTAGATTTCTCTGAGTCTGAAACACCAAATGTAGGGAAGGAATACCGTACAGACGAAGTTCGTCGATTGTTTGCCGACAAAGAAATGGAATTATCTGCTTACCAGTCTGATTTGAATACTGGGCCTGACCATTCCACGCCGCGCAAAAGCTTGAGAGCAAAGTATAAAAAGTTTACCAACGATTTATGGTATGTAGAGAAGCATGGAGATCAGGAGTATTTAGGAACAACCAGCAATGGTCGCGGGGCAGGTAGATGTGAATTTTCGTCAGAGCCAGAAGAATCTGGGCAAGACGAAACTATAGTAAGTCTTAGTAACATAATAACTACTTTATGTAATTCACCTGCAAGCAAAACACCACAACCATGCGAGGCATTACAACCAGGCATGACTGGAAGTATCTACTTCGGTGACACATACGCAGACGAGTTTCAAGAGGTAGCTGATCCTACGACTAAATTCGAGCCTAGACTCGGCCAATGCTCACCAAATCCTACAATTGACCAATGTCAGTATCGAAAGAGATCGTGTGTTGACACGAAATGCTTTGAAACAGATAGGAAATCCAAAAGGAGCAGAACCATGGAGTTTCCAGAGTGTAATGCCTCACTCGACGAAAGTGGTGCTGCTAGTGACGCTTCTAGACAGAGTGATTTTAGTATAGGTCTTACAGAGCGGATTAAGATGAGAAAACGAAGAGCGTCTATTAAAGCACCAAACGGATTAAACGATTCCCCTAGTAAAGGACGACCTACTTCAGCAAAGTTACGAAAAAGAAGCTCAAATAAACCACTAGGAGATGAAAGTAAGAGAACATCTTTTTTAGATAGTTGTAACTCAGACATAGATCCCGTTGTTTCACTACCGTCAACGTTTATAACCTCATATGGAGCTGATGAAAACGCTACAATTGGGGAGGCAAAGCGCGATCTTTCCAAGGGAAAAAACGAGAAGTATCGTACAAGATCAGCCGCAGAAAACAGCTTTTCCATATTTTCAACGTGCACACCACCAGGTTTCCAAAGCCGTATTTTATCACCTAACAACTCGCTGAAATTGACTAGAAGTAAGGAAAGAGCGCTTGAACTTCTTCGTTGTGTGAGCTCTATTGCAGAGAATCAGTCGTCAGGTGTAGGTGTCATACCAACTTGGCCTCGGGGAAACGACAAGTTAAATGAATGTTCGCCTCAAACGCCATCACGACAGATATCTGTACAAGAGAACTTTCAGGACCTACCAGCCTTAAAACCGCTACAGAAGTCCCCTTTGGTTGATTATAGTAGACCAGTTCACAACGTGCCACCGTTACCGGCCCTAAAATGCCGTTCTCGTAAAGAACAAGATGGAGATGAGGATTTTACTCCAACAAAAGCATACCGAATAGGCAGAGAAAGCTCAAGAAAAAGTAGTAAGACGCCCATTGATAAGACGAAAAAAAGCCGACCTTCGAAAACTTCACTCTTTAGCCCCTCCTCTGCCTTTCTAGGTTCTACCAAGATTTCATCGAAGGAAACATCAATAAGATCCAAGAGTACGTCTGCAAAGAGAAGAAAATCACCCCGAAAAAACAGGCAGGCACACTATTTTGATTTTGTTGAATAAAAATCTCTTAGTCGTAGCATTGTAGCTTACTTTATTCGAAGTACATCAGTTGCAAAAATTTTTGGATATCAAGAATTTTCTTACAATAATTTTCGGAAAAATATTTCGTATAAATGAATTTTGACACATAAATTTTGAATAAACTGTTAATGTTTGCTTACTGTTTACAATTTTAAGGTAGCATGGCTAACAAGATGATAAATCAAAGCTTTTAGAAAGCACGCAAATCAATCCATGCCAAGAGTTAGTCGTGCGGCTCCACGCACTGAACACTTTAGACATTTCTAAAATTTGGACACTAAAACTTTCGTACAAATTTTTGGCGGAGAAAGGAAACGACCGAAATTTTTTGCGACTAATGTTTGCCTTTTCTTAATCTTATGTGTAAACATTTTAATGTAATTTTAAGGAATGCAAGCAACAATACCTTGAACTTGGGACTTTTTGTACTGGCATCGCTTCGGATTAATGCTAGGTTGACTACAGTAAGCTCTATGTAATCCACATCGAAGTCGACCGATAAAAATGTTTTGATTGCGCAAATATTTGAATTTAGCAGGTTTTGGCCTCCTTACAATATCAACTCAAACTTAAGAATAGGTATATAATTCTTAGTCGCTTAATCGAGACCAGACTTGAATCAAAAACGAATGAGATCCATAAGAATCGTAAACACAGCTTACCCAGACAACCTAATACATAGCAAGTATCTGAAGCATTTTCTTCCTAGTTCTTTCAGGTTTAGTAGGAAATTTCTGACCCAGACATAAATTTATTCACATGTATGAGGAGCATCTGCCCTTGCATCCTCAAATTTGACATCGTGGACGTTATTTCAACCACAGCTTAAGAGCCCAGTGGACTTACTTATGACTAAATGTCTTGATCCGTTCCATTGTGATCTGTTAAATCTCACTATCCAATCCTTGATTTTGCAAAATTAATTCCCGAAAACTAGAGTACTTAATTGGACAATTTGGAATGAAGTTCCCTAAATTTTCATTGTTAGTTTTTGGTCGCAATATTTCAAGATTTTCTTCCGATGTAGGTTCTTCGCCCTTTCATGAATGAAGAAGACTCGCAGTTCGAGTCTTAGGGTTGCAAGGCAGCAGAAGCAATGGATGGGTTGAGGGATCCTTGTATCTGATTGTCGCCTTCGGATTTAGGAATGAAAAATCCAATGTTTATTTCGAAGATAATTCAGATTCAGATACAAAATTTAGATTATGCGACGATGTTTTATAAGAGAATATGAAGGAAAACGTCTTCGCCATAGGTGAGGTTTCTGTTTACATAGAGTTTACGTCAGTAGATTTTTTTTTAGTTTACTGCAATTACGTGACGGGTAGGCCTCTTATAAAAAGATTTACCGAATTTTTTAAGTCCTTGTCTGGCATAACTCCCAAGCCCCTAAATAAGAAGAGTCCATGAAGAATGTATAGCCATCGAACTTAGCTTACTGAGTCAGCCCAAGATCAGGAGAGACGGACCAATTTATATGATGTTGTCTTGCAATATCCATAGTACTGTGTATGAAATTGGTGTCTATGAGGTAGCAACAAGAATGTGATAAGATTAGCCAACCAAAGGTTGATCTACATGAAGAGGACATATTCTTAACTGCTGTATTATGCCTTGTTTTAAGAACATTTTATCTCTGTTTTAAATGTATATTTGTAAGGATACATTGATATTCGTATTTCCGAAAATATTTTTCTTGATTGAGAAGAAACAATCTTACATGACATGTGTGTGCGCGGCGTCGCGGCACGAAATTGCGATCAGTACCTGTAATATCCCTAATGTAGATCTCGTATTCGCCTTGCATTTGCGATTGTTGTCCGGTCGTTACTCGGCTTTTAGCTATTTTTCCGCGTAGTTACACATCCACCATTGCGTGCATCGTGCGTACTATCCATTGCGTGCATCATGCGTACTATCCATTGCGTGCATCATGCTTACTAGCCATTTCGTGCATCATGAGTACTATCCATTGCGTGCATCATGCGTACTAGCCATTGCGGAGCTTTCGGTTGTGGTGCGTGTGATCATTTGATCTGCGACGTTTCTAGTTTCTAGCATCCTCAGAAAAATGGGGCGCCACTCAACTGACAAGATATAATGGTGTAACTAGTTCTGTTGTATTTATCGGCGTTGTGGTACTCCATTTTGTTTGCTAGCTTTAAGATTTTGCGTATCGAAAATGAATAATCAAGAGTCTGTATTAAATTTTGCAGTGACGTTTCGCTTGGTTATTAAAGGTATATTCATGGGAAAATGTCGTCCATGTGTGATCGAATTAGTTCAAAAGCAAGCATTTATCCAGTAGTACTCGAGGGCTGCCACCGAATCAGGCTAGTCAGGGAATTTAGATGAAAGCAGAGAAAATCAGGGATAAAGGATTGATGTAGTGAATGTCAGTAATGAAAGGAACTTTTTGTTTTAGTTATCTATTTTGGTGTTTAACAACTTGGGGAGTGAAAAAGGATTTTCTTGGGGTTAACTGCCTAAATTTAAATTTAAATTCGAGAGTTGGAATGATGAAGAAGGAGGGGGAATTGAACAGAGCGTTGGTGAAAATATCCGAGGAATGGAGGACGTTTTCCCCAGAATACCACTCGCAACCCTGGTTCTGCATATCCTGTATATCACATTAAACCAGGGTTTTCATGCATTTACCTTAATGACGAGTTAATTATGGGGAGGATGGATGAAAGGGCACTGCCTCTCACTTTCAGTACCCATTCACGCTCTTTCAGGAATTGCTTTCGTCAAATGGTTAAGGCTTTTAATCTTATGCTTCCGTCGCTTATGGTTTACCTTATTATAGGAAATTAACGATCAATTATATTAACACGAATTTTCATAATTCGCGTTAATATCATATATGTTAATTTGATACTGCCTCAAAAATTATACATGTTAATTTAACATTACACACGGCACCAAATTTGTACCTTGGTGTTTTCACCATGTGACACGTTGGACTGGGAGAATTTGAGATGGGACAATTCTGTAGGAAACCGTACTCTCCTGTAGCTAATTGCTAGTGGGAGTCATTTGCAATTTTTGGAACATTTCATCAACCTGTTACAGATATAGCGTTTATGATTTCGAAGTCAATAATTTTTTCCCCTACCATTTTTTTTATTTTTATCATGTGTGTTACAAGTGTAGAAGCGGTCATTCGCGTTAATTTCGTTGCACGTTGATATCATGCGCGTTAAAGTCATTGGTCGTTTATTTCCTATAACAAGGCACTCGACTTGTCCAGTATAGACGTAACCTATAATACAAGGATGGCAACCAGTGGATCTAATGGACGCTTTGGTTGGGCCTGGCGTATGCGAAAACGTCTAGAGACAGTTGACCTTCGAAACATAGATATAAAATGTAGGTCACAACCAATGTAAAAAGAGTTAATAGAAAGTGGACCTTCAAAATATGGAGATAAAGTCCAGGTCGTAGCTGCCGAATTGCAGTCTTTATGGGTTTTGAGGATCCACTCAAGAGACTTATGAGGTTCTTTGCGATTTTCCTCGTTTTTTGATTTGTTTGTTGAGTACAGCTTCATCAATGCCATTTCCATGCACAACTACTCATGCATATAAACTAGCAATCATGAAATACATAATCACTCTATAAACATGAATACATATGATGCTGGCGGGGATCGAACATAGGATCTTCTACACCGAATCGAAGACTTAATAACTCCACAAGATAGTGCAATAGTGAAATCGGCAACCCGGAAAGTCGATCCCGGATTTTTACGTTCACCAGCAACCTAGTTTATTTCGTTCTTCTGTACATATGTGTGTATATATACATACATGGATAGATACATAGAGATGAACCACGAGAATTTTAAGAGCGGCAATTTGTTTTGAGGTTAATTACAACGTAAGGTTTTCAGAATAGAGTTCATTGAAAAGAACACAAGTTGACGATCGAGAGAATTGGAATATGTACCCCTTAAAATCTTATGATGGAGTCGCAAGACTAGGGCTTTAGCACTCTTGCTGCCAAGATGAATGAGGCCCAAAAAGAGGCCACCTGCCACATTGTGAGTGCAGGTGATTGTAAATTCCACATATCGTTTTGTTAGCCTTTAAAAGAACACGTGACGGAGAACAACAATTGTAGGCGTTGACAACAGATTTACAACCTGTGAATTAGAATAGTGATCTGATCAAATCCCTTTTTATTTGACTAATAGGGAGTTCCAGCACCCGATAACTGAAAGTTTCGCCTTTTCTATTCGCAAACATGGAGAGATATGGCATTTCCTTGCAAACAATGCGAAATGACCCAACCGTGATTTCTTGGAACAAAGTGCCATGTCCTCCTGTAAAAGCCAGTAAATGTAGCTTCCACAAATTAGGACTACAAAAGTTTTAGACTTACCATGACCTAAATAATGACTACACCAGTTCAGCTGAATGAACTATCTACTTATTCAACCTTGGATGAGTCATGTGACCGGCTTGTAAACCCTGTTTTCCAAAGAGTTCCCCTGATGATTTAGTTTCCTTCAAATTGTGAATAAAGTTCTCCTTCCTCAAGCTTATAGAACGAAATATACAATCTTTTTGGTGGCCTGTATCGCGTATTAATAGAAGAACCATGTGCCCTTAATTAATAGTTACACATAGGTTTGCATGAGTAATCTCCCTTTAATGACTTTAAAGTGAATTCTACTACAAATCGTCTAGATTATGATTTGACACAAATAAGGATTTCTAAAGACTGTACGATTTTAAGGGGCTTTGCATGATGTTTGGAAGTCTACTTATAGAAGTGCCCCCATTTGATTCTCTTTAAAGGCAGTACACATCCTCAAACAAGTATAGCAAGCCAATAGATAACGCTCGGTCCTGGCCACACAAACCTAAATATGTATTTAAAATGTAAGTGAGCAAATGTCAAAAATAGTTGAAACTTAGTTTGGTGGCACGGCGGGAATGTAAAAAGAACTGCTATTTAAAAAAATATCGTTTCTATTTAAAAAGAGTAGCTTTTTTGAAAAAAACACACCTCTCAATTGTATCTGTGACGTCCCTGTAGGTTACTCAGTACACCAGTCCGACTATTACTAGCCGTAATCCACATCTCTAACAAGGATACCACTGACGTTTGCTACCACAAGTACAATTTCATGTAAGTAAAGTCAAGAAATACTTCAGACATAATTGATATAATATTGATGTAATATTTGATTGATATAAAATAGCAGCTACAACTACAACCAAAACACCAACGAATAGGAAAGATAAAATACTGTGAAAAAACACAGGCAATATTTGTGGAACATGGGCTTGACTTGCAATTTTCAATTGATGATAAAGATGGTCTTAGTTGAGCTAATTTTCTGTCTTTGAGGACAGAGGCTTTTAAATGATAAATTTGAATAGATACTAGAGAAATAGAAAAGTATGTTACCAACATTTTTGTTTCTCTAATATATATTCAAACTAAAGCCAATCACTGTATTTTCTGCAACAGGTATTCTCGAGTTCAGTTAGCTGCACACAAAAACGGCAGTGCTAATTCAACTAGCAAAGGATTTTAGGTAGCCGCCGTGGTATAGTGGTAAAGGAATCGTTCCCACATGCCAGAGGTTATAGGTTCGAATCCGGCCTAACACAATATAAAGACTATCGCTTGGGGATGGCATCGGAAGACCACCCCCTGTAAATGTGCTCTCTCCCCAGGACATTGCTCACTCTAGCTGAGCAATAGGCTACGCTTGAAACCGAGTATGCCACAACAAAAGAAAGATTTTACATGTTTCCCCCTTTTTTGGCCTTGTAAAACATCAATTTTAAAGCAGAGCTGTATCCAGTTGCGTTGATAACAATGAATTTTCTCC
>JAAAKL020012584.1:0-12948 GCA_010016065.2 Carybdea cf. marsupialis auct. non (Linnaeus, 1758)
GTAGAGACTTAAAGGGATGGTAAAGCTGCAGTAGAGACTTAAAGGGATGGTAAAGCTGCAGTAGAGACTTAAAAGGAGGGTGGAGCTGCAGGGAAGACTTAAAGGGATGGTAAAGCTGCAGTAGAGACTTAAAAGGAGGGTGAAGCTGCAGTAGAGACTTAAAAGGAGGGTGAAGCTGCAGTAGAGACTTAAAAGGAGGGTGGAGCTGCAGGAGAGACTTAAAGGGATGGTAAAGCTGCAGTAGAGACTTAAAAGGAGGGTGGAGCTGCAGGGGAAGACTTAAAGGGATGGTAAAGCTGCAGTAGAGACTTAAAGGGATGGTAAAGCTGCAGTAGAGACTTAAAGGGATGGTAAAGCTGCAGTAGAGACTTAAAAGGATGGTAAAGCTGCAGTAGAGACTTGAAAGAAGGGTAAAGCTGCAGTAGAGACTTATAGGGAAGGTAAAGCTGCAGGAGAGACTTAAAAGGAGGGTGAAGCTGCTGTAGAGACTCAAAGAGATGGTAAAGCTGCAGGAGAGACTTAAAGAGATGGTAAAGCTGCAGGAGAGACTTAAAAAGATTGTAAAGCTGCAGGAGAGACTTAAAGAGATGGTGAAGCTGTACGAAAGTCATCCGCACCGTTAGGGAGGCACTAAAAAACTTTCTCGGTTTTATAATTTTAGATGAACCATGGAAATGACAAATGCTCTCCAGCAAGGGCAATTAGATAGTGAACTGATTGACTAAGTAACTGAGCGATGCATGACTCAAAAGGCGCGTAGTTCGACGCTTGGGTGGTAGAATCACTTTTGTGATGCACTTGTCTGAAGCTGCCTGTAATTGTAGCTTGGTAGCTAGCTACCGGGTAGCCTTTTGTGTCATCAGCTTATATAAGCGCAAGACATTTCATTAAAATCAAGGTATAACAATAATCGGCTTGCTTCTTTAATGGGACCATGTGTTGGAAGGAAAAACTGCTACATTTCAACATTTTCCTATTGAGCATGGGCGCAGATTTCAGTAAGAATGGGAGGGGGACAAAATGATTAAACATGGACAATTTGATATTTCTGGGGCCAAACGTGGGGGGATAAAGCAGCTGTTGTCTCCCTATCCTGAAAAGTGAGGGGCCGAGTCCCCCGCCCCCCATAATCTACACCCATACTATTGAGTAGTGTGAAGTCCCAGTTACTTCATTTCTAAAGATCTTAATCTACGCGATTAAGTATATCTTGAGCATTGTTATCCGACTAGATTGCATATTGCAAAGATTAAAACAATCTTCAATTTTCAATAGGCGTTGAACTCATGACTGGCTGTCCTTCCGTAATCAAGTCACATAACCCCCGATAGGCTAGTTTACAAAATTGCATGGAACTGAATGTTCTTGTACAGCTGCGGAGGACTGGGAACTAATATGGCGGCTACAGGAAAAAGAATATGTTGCAATTTTGGTATTCCTAGCTAAGATGGCAGAGCACAGGCTTCGATTATGTGGTCGCGGTACGTGTCCCAATGGATACACATTTCCTATTTCTCGATATTTTCTATTTCTTTGCAATCTTTTCAACACTGATTCTTTCAAATCCTCTCTCCTGTTTTGTAGTGACATCTCAAGACATCTCGTGTTTTTTAGTTGCTACATATTTTCTAAATCCGATGCCAGTAGGCATCGTCATCTAGCCCTATGAAATATTTAAAGCAACTCTTCCCTATGCATTTTCATTAACCATGGAAGGACTTACATCTGATCAATATATCTCTTCAAAGCCCATTGAAAATTATAGAGATAAGAGTAGAGGAATTCAAATGATAGGCTTTAACCATTTCTAAGTACAATAATGGTTCGTCATCAACCTGATTCGAACGGGGGACTAGTACTATTGCATCATGTTCCACTACCAACTGGCTTATGACGACTTAAATTGTTTTGACTAAACTGACTTTTTGGAATTACCATTTCAGTAAAAATCATTCATTGTGATTCTCGAGATCGTGCCGTGGATCAGCCAATCTGGGTAAACTTTTTGGTCCTTATCAATGTAAATAAACAACAAGAAAAGGGCGTATGTGTTTATGTGTGTACGCGTATATGTTTATATGTTCTGGTTCTACTCCTCCATTCTTGACGGATCTTCAAGAAATTTGTGCAGTGACCTCCTTGGACCCATAGAATTTTGACGAGAAAAGATGAGTTTCACCGGAGTGGATCTCCAAGCAGGACTTCTCCATGGTGGGCCCCGAGCTCTATGGAATCTTGAAGTAAGGGTTCAAAATTTGGTATGCACACCATCAAGTCCTTTAGAAATTTTACTGAATGAGACTGACCCATCGGAGATGTTCTCCGGGAAGAGTATGGATATGGTCTCCCTGAACGTGACCGTTTGGACAGGGAGTAAATCAATATTGAGTAGCTACAAAACCAAAGCCCCGGATAACCTGCTAGTCTGTAACAAACTTGAAAGGCCAGTAGGGCAAGCACTGATTTCTAAAAAACACTGAGTCGAACGTCTTCCGTCTCAAAGTGAGGTCAGTTGTTGGACGCCATCTTAGTCCCCATCACACTAAGCTTCTTAGCAATGCAGCATAACTTGGCAGATCTTCCCGCGCTATTTTAACTTCTGGGGGCCAGTACTGCTGACTACACTCTTTCGCTGTTGTGAAGAACGGGAAGTTCGATCCAGTGCTACTGACATGGAATTAGTCACTCTACAAGTCAACTGGATGAGAATGATGTCATAGCCACATCTAATCTCCAGGAATGTCTATTGACAATCAAATGAACAAGATCTCTTCTTTTTTTACTTACTGTCTTCGTACTCGTCTCTACATTATAAACTTTTGTGCGAAGAATGTATCCAATGACGAGACTTACTCCGCTTTGAGTCAGAGAAATTGGCTTTCACTTGTTTTACCATTTTCATATCAGGATTAAAATGCAGTGCAAATCTGAAGGTATGGAATTCTTCAAGTCAGCAAGACAAAAATGTTGCAGCGTTCTGAGGTAATAATGTGAATCCTGGCATTCCAACCCTACAATTTCCTACGCCAAAGTATCTCTAATGCCTCTACTTTCAGGAAGCTATGAAAAGCATCCCAGCAAGCACGCAAATGTAGCATCCGCACTCACTACTTACAAAGGTAGTAGACAACGTTACATGAAAATTTTTGACAAGGAGAAAAGAATGAAGCACGAAACTATTTTCTGAAGAATTAGTAAGATCCTCCTGACTGAAAATTCGAACTATCTAATTTCTATTACATAACATAGAATATAATCTATGCTATTTAAGTTGAATCAGTAGTTGTACAATTTTCATTCTCATTTTTTAAATATGCACTTGAATTGTTTTGATTTACAAAAGGGTACAGAAAAAAAACTCTTAAAATTTTCTCGAGACATGACAGATTTTGTCACCCATACTTTACATTCTTCATTCCTCTTTGAAAATTCTTCAGGTCCTTTTTACATCAAAGTTCATTGCGGCCTTGTTTAAGTCCTTTCTTTAGAACCTGAAAATCGTAGAATGTGTTCTGGGCAAGAAATGGTAATTTTTTTATGTACAAAAGGGTAAAGAAAACAATCTCTTAAAATTTTCTCGAGACATGACAGATTTTGTCACCCATACTTTACATTCTTCATTCCTCTTTGAACTCTGAATTCCTCAGGTCCCATTTTTAAACCATAGTTCATTGAAATCTTGTTTAAGTCCTTTCTTTAGAACCTGCAAATCGTAGAATATGTTCTGGGTAATACATGGTACTTTTTTGATGTATAAAAGGGTAAAGAAAAGAACCTCATAAAAAATTTCTCGAGATATGACAGATATTTTCTCATCGTTACTGTACATTCTTCAATCCTCTTTGAGTTCTTCAGGTCCCTTTTTAAACCAAAGTTCATTGAGACCTTCTTTAAGTCCTTTCTTTAGAACCTGCAAATCATAGAATGTGTTCTGGGTAGACAGGATAGACAAAGTTCGGGGGACTGGGCGCCAAGTTTGTCTACGAAGCATATTTAAGAAAACAAGTTCAAATACGTTCTAGCAAATAGATTTTGCATTTTTTGCATCAATTTAAATTTAATGCCTAAAGTCACGAGCTACCATGGGTGCTCTTGCTTCTCATCTACTCCCACTCCCAATTCCAGTTGATGGTTGACTTAGAACGTTGGCCCTATTGCTTCCCTGGGTTGTTCCTATTCAGTGGAAGGATGTGTTTTGCGACTCTAGTACACCACAAAGAGGCCCACCTTGAGATTAGGTGGGTGTATAATTTTTGTGCTGTTTACCGTTTCTGCCTTATAAAGCTGGATCTCCTTTATCCGGAAACCCCCTGTAACGCTTTCTGTGGATCGGCCTGCAACATTGGGACTTCGAAAATCAGGATGCACTCCCTTTTTGTACCTCTGTTCTATGGGTTTTTGGCTATTTGGGTTGTTAGGATCCCTATTTAAAGTACCAAACCTTTGTCGATAGCAAATTTGTGCAGCAAGCATTGATCAATCGTGCCTGCTCCATAGACCATAATGTCACTGCAGTCTGCACATCAATATGATAATTCACGTTCTTGTCTAGCCGGATCGACACACAAAGTGCTTAGAAATAAAATTAGTAATTTCTAAGTGTATTTTTTCGTGGCTTGTGGGTGACAATCTTACTTGTCGCCCCTCGGGTTCGAACGCCACAACGACTAGGAGGGGGACAATTCTTACTTTATAGGCAAAAACTCAACATAACATAGATGTATATAGACAAGTTCTTATGCTGCTAAAAATACATGGAGACATTTGCTGACTTCCTTACATTTTGGAGCATGCTGTGACCCCTGATGTTTATGCTTCGCTTTGTAAAGATAACTTTGTATTTATTATATGATTTGTTTCTTGTCCTTGTTCCCTCTGGCTGTGGCATGGTTTAAAAGTAGGAGTGGGTAGGGACAAAGTTAAGGTAGAAATTGATATGATGATCATTGTATGTTAAGAGTGTGTCATTTGTAAGAAGATAGCATTTAAACGAATAAAGAATTTATCTAATCTTTAGATAGTCTGCTTGCCCAAAATTATTTTACGTAGTTTTAAAAGTGCAGGGACCATTACACCCTCAGTATAGAATACCCTGGCCTCGCAGAACTCGTATCAAATATATTGTTTGGGTAAAAGTACAAGGAAAAAGTGCACTTATCTAACCCTTTTCCAAGACATGAAGACATATAGATGTATATAAACAAAAGTTCCAAAAATACGTCCCCTGTTTGTTACGTATTTTTCACAAAATAGGCAATTAAAGTCTGTTTTATGCTGTTGTTTTCGAGAATGTATTCGCAATGAGATACTCTAAAAATCTTTTAGGCATAGTGATGCAACGTGCAAACTTTGCCGATCTTACCAGAAACTATTGTTTGAATATCTGAATGTAAAGCTGGGACTGTTCCACTGGAAATGTAGCAGTAGAAGTAGAAGTAGTAGTAGTAGTAGTAGTAGTAGTAGTAGTAGTAGTAGTAGTAGTTGTAGCAGTAGCAGTAGTAGCAGTAATAGTAGCAGCAGCAGCAGCAGTAGTAGTAGTAGTAGTAGTTGTAGTAGTAGCAGTAGTAGTAGCAGTAATAGTAGCAGCAGCAGCAGCAGCAGCAGTAGTAGTAGTAGTAGTAGTAGCAGTAATAGTAGCAGTAATAGTAGTAGTAGTAGAAGTAGCAGTAATAGTAGTAGTAGTAGTAGTAGTAGTAGTAGTAGTAATAGTAGTAGTAGTAGCAGCAGCAGTAGTAGCAGCAGCAGTAGTAGTAGTAGCAGTAATAGTAGCAGTAATAGTAGTAGTAGCAGCAGTAGTAGCAGTAATAGTAGCAGTAGTAGTAGCAGTGGTAGTAGTAGCGGTGGTAGCAGTAACATTAAAGGCAGCAGCAGCACCAGTAGTTGTAGTAGTAATAATGTTAGTAGTAGCAGTAGTATTCAGTACTCACATATACAGTAGCTTAACAATGTCTTATAAACTTGGGAATAAAGATCTAGATATATCTGTAGTTTAATAATTTCTGCTTAATAAGCAGTGCATATCATATGGTAGCTAGTAATTTTAACGTTTATCAATACAATAGAGGTAAGGAGATGCTCTGCCATTTCTAGGCCCTTGTACATTTCTTACAGTAAAATGTTTGTGGTACAGGGAAAGTTTCACTCTGGTAAAGGCCATAAGATAAAAAATGTGGTTTGTGGTGCTGGCTGCGGAGGATCACGCTCACAAAAAATTTTCGTTTATTGTTTGGGCTGAGAACAATAAAAAGCACGTTACCGTCGTTGACCAAGTGAATACAAAGGCACTGGGGAGAAGTGTTAGTTTCGAGAGCGAGGCTAGGAATTGAAGTGACCAATCAGCGTCGAGAATTTCGGCGACACTCACACTTTGTTCTCGGGCTCATCTGTGACTGCGAGTAAGAGGTGTTTTTATATTTCTCAGACCGCCATGATGTCTTATGATGAAGAGAAAGAAAAAATATAAACGTTATACCTAAGACTGTCGTCGCTTTCGCACTATTGAACCAATGAATCGTTCAGGATGCAGAAGGAAAGAGGAGAGGGAAGTGAAAAGAAACGAAATTACACCATCTTAAGTGCAGAAGATATTGCTGCTGGAAAGAAATCCGAGTGGCGAGAACTTGAAGTAGTTGGCAATGTTAGGAATCTGAGTTTAAAGTTGTGGACCTTCAGTCATCTGAAGGCATTATTCCTTAATGATAATAATATTACGAGGCTACCGTCAGATATAGCTAAGCTTAAGTCTCTTACAAAGTTAGATCTGTCAAGAAACAAACTGAGAAGTTTGCCTGCTGAAATAGGAGATATGTTGGAACTGAGGGAGCTGCTGTTATGCCATAACAATATAAGGATTCTTCCTAATGAACTTGGCAGGTTATTCCAAGTAAAGGTACTGGGCCTACAGGGAAACCCATTACCAAGCGAAATACTTAGCCTGGCCAATGAAACTAGTAATGGATCCGTTAAACTCCTCACATGTTTGTTGGATAATTTGACAGGTATGTGCAAATTTTATAATAGGAGATGTGTTAAATTGTTTCAACGGCGACGTATGGTTTAATTTCAGTTTTGGATGCTTTTGTTGTTTCATTGCTGGAAACCCCAACAAAATGCGTGCATAGGCACATAAAGAGCAGAGGAAAACCATCTTTAAGCCTCTCTAGCGAGTTAAATCGCTTCACTTAACAATTTCGGGCTCACCGTTTAGTGTAATGCATAAATGGCCACTTTCATCACTGCTCTGATACCCCTTTTCACGTGGGGTCAAATTTTCGTGAACCATAGATACATTACACGAGAGTTCCCATTGCCTTTTATAGTACTATTGCACTGAAGGTAGCGTGCGTGACACAATTTCCCGAGAGAACACTCGACGCATGCAGAAACGTTTTTGGTATGGTTGTAAAAGACAGCATCTAAGTACCAAATCTAATCCTTGAATTGATGAGTATGACTCAAGCTATCAGTATTATCCTAGGGTTATTTGATGTGTTATTGAAAGTAATCTGAGGTTTTTTCTTCGGGGAAGGCATAGTTGCATTGATTATCGTGTTTAGAAATGTTTAACCGTGATACATTTCCTGTGGAGGAGGACAATGGTAACATGTGTATATGTTGATTGGAGTGGGTGAGCCATTTTTTGCCCTGTGAACAGAACGATATCAAACAGCTTAATCTCCAGTCGATTTGTCCTACGCTTCAATTTTGACGGTATTTCGTTATATTGGGCCTAGTCTTCAGCTTCATTATCTTGGTAAACAAGAAAGTAGATGCTAATATTTAGCAATTTGACTCATGTAAAGTGATGTCGTGCACTGAGTCCACGTGCCAAACTAAAACCAACGCTACATTTGAAGTCAATAGTTACAATACATGCTAAGAGTCACAATTGTCTTGAGCGCTTTCAGTGTTGTCTGTAACGCTTTGTTTTGTTAGGTATCGTTGAGTGTGACAGTATGCTCTACTTGGGTTAAGGTTGATTGACAATATCATATTTGGGTACGCTCCTATCGAGGCATCAATTTATCTTTCTACATTTGTTGTCATACGTTGTATTGATATGTTTCAGTAGCATCAATTCAAATAAGTTTTACTTTAAAAGTGTACATTACAGCATATGATAGGTTTGGGACATCATGCATTTTTATATAGGTTATATATATATTGTCGATATAAGTTTTCTGCCAATGAATCGAAAGAAATGGACCTTTATCATATCTTTGGATGGCCAAGAATGTATATCATGTAACCAACTCTTAAGCTCTGCACTGTTGAATTGTAGAGTAGCATATACACAACAATATTGTATGCAGCACAATTACAAAATTCTATTACCGTGATAATGGTTCTATAATGCAAGAAGGACACATTTATGATGGTTTTACTTCTAACTTCTTGAACGTAAACCGTACCTTGAAAATGAAAGTTGAAGAAATCAAAGACTAAAAATTAAAGCTAAGAATGAAAAGGCTTTATTGAAGAAATTGATGCTTTAATGTTTGGTTTTCATACAATTTTGCCAAATAGTCCACTAAACAGTTTGAAGCCTTCATCAGAGCATTGTGTGTCTGTGAGTGATATTTATAAAGGGAATGCTTTGTATCATATGCCCCCTATACAGCTTCAGCTATCTCTCTTCAATCGCACCTTTCTTGCCCTAGCTAGTCCACTTGTTGCTACTGTCAATTTTGTTACTAGTTGCCAATTTGCTCAGAAATATGCTATACAGTTTCGCTGTGATGGACTTTCAGGCACTATTTCAAGCAATGCTGAGAGGACATTCTTCTACTTGGCTATTTGTGTGAGCTAGACCACTTTTATAACTTGGGAAATGTTGCTAAAGTCAAATAGCTTGTTACTTTTGAATCTACAACATGTCCTTTATTATATAAGTAATGGTCACACATGTAGCATGATGGATCTGCAAACCCACTTCATCAGAAGTGCTAGTTATGGGACGATAGTTGAGTGATTAGTATGTTGAGAAGTACAATTGAAGCGTAATAAGTGAACCAATGTGAATCAAGTCTTACAAGCGTAACTGTATGTGTTTGTTGAATGTGTGAAAGTGGGAAGATTCTGCCAGTTGAAGGATAAAAAAGTTGTTGCACAGTAGTCCACACTACCTACTCTTCTGCCCTCATTCTTGTTCGTTGTGGTAAAAAGCATTGAGTCATGTTAAAATATATGTAAAAAGGTATGCATTTGCTTGCGTAAAGTTGGAGTATAGTATGTAAAACAGGCATAGTGATATCAATTAGAGAACAGGAAAAATCAATTTCAACATGCATGTATTTATTGCATTCTAATAAGATAACTGATGCTACTTCATGGTGAAGAGTTGCAATTTTTTAAAAATCCATCACTCAATACAAGGCAGTGTTGCCACTTAAATGTATCAAGTCTTTGAAAGCAGTAGAAATAAAAGGAAACAGGAAAATAGATGTAATAGCATTTACATACATCTCTGAATTACTCAATTTTTGGAGCAAGTTTGAAATCCTATTCTGAATGTAAATGTCTGTTTGCCATTAGCTGCCAAAAATTTTTAGGACTAAAATATCCTGATTTTTCTTACATATTCGTTACCAGGTATTTGGATGGCAAAATCTACATCAAATAAGTGGTGCTAGTACATCTAAAACAATAAGTATCATTGGGTGCACAGCTCAAATTTGACTTTAAACAGCTGTGCAAATGCAAGATAATCCGTTATTATTATCAAATAGTTGTGGGTATAGTAAGGCAACTGTATTGACCCAAACATTGGAAATCACGTTTTTAGTTATGAACTTTTGCAGTATTAATTCCACTTAAATATATCTAAACTATTTCATGACACTTTATTCACTTGAATGTATCACACGGTTAATTTCATATCTAATGAGTGTAACATTGGGCTTTTATACATTGACTAGGTCACCTCAGGGCAATCTAGGTACCTTATTTAAAAATTCAAACACCAGTGGTAATGATGAAGACCACTTGCCATATCACCAATTACTTTTTGTGACAGCTGTTTCACTTGCATGCAAACCAGTGAAAAATTTAAACACTTTTTTATTGGCAATATATTATTGATGAAAGACCTTCTTCTGAGGTTAAAGTTGGGCGAGAAGTTGGTCATACTATCTTTTCTTTTGAGTAGCTGTGGGAGGGTCATAATGACTTCTATGCTCTTTGCTTATAAGAAATGCCAAGTGGTGTTGCAGTTGCTTAAGTTACAATTCTTATTTTTATGCCATAGAGGGTACCTTTCAGTTTCCATTCACATTATGTATCAACTTCTTCTCTGTTAGAATGTTCTGACCAGGTAGATGAATTTGTTAATGGTTATGGTTATACTCTTCATGTGTAAATTCAAGACAGAATTGTTGCATGCTATAGAACAAGGGCTAAACCTGTTAGTAAGCAACAACACAGGATATTTGTTCATGACACTTGAGTTGGAGGATGAACAGTGCATTGCTACTGCCCAACAGAAATTGCATTAGGTACTAGATAGTTTACATTCACACTTTTCTTGGCAGTCTTTTTCATTTTTGTGCATTATGGCTGTGATCATTCCATACTCGAGTAACTGACACTTGATTATCCAAGTTGAATCAGATCACTTTGTTAAAATGCAAAGTGGCCTGTGCTTATAGCTAGAATTAAATGTTATCCCTTGTAGCAAGATACAAAATTCTTAATGTACATATCACAGGACCTTGTAAACAAATGCCACAACATGTCTTTGAGAAAATTGGCTGTAAAGAAGCATGAGAGTGCCAGCCACCAATTGGACATTGGATCTTCTTTCAAGTGTACCATATTTAGAAAGACCATCATTTGAAAACAATTGAATTTATTGATTTCAGATGCAGTTTCATAAGTAGAGAATTGCTGTTACACAGAATACAGCCAAAAACAAATAGGTCTTTTATCACTTTATATCATTTGCTATTTCTGGATTATAGAAACTGATTTTAAATTCTTGTGCTCCGCTGGTTTGTATAATGAAGTAAGAACTGTTTTGGCAAGGGACTTGGCTCAGTGAGTAGAGACTTGCTTTAACCAAAAGAAGTTGAATGGTTTAAATCCACACTTGGTCACCAGTGAAAAAACTCCTTGGTCAACCTGATAGAGCCTAGCATTAGCTGTGGAAGGGTGATTGCAGTAAGGAAAGGAACTTGCACCCCCATCTTACTGTCATGTGGTTAGTGGCATGTGATTCACAACAACATCACACCACTGATAGTCTTTAGTAGAGTCCAGAGTAGCCTTGGGATTAAGGCACAAGTTTCAAATAGAATGATGGCTACCCATTCAAAAACCAGGCAGAATGAAAATTATAGGAAAGCAAGTAATGTTGGTCATGGGTAATACCCAAGGACGTTTTTGTGTCTTCTGCAACCATGGAAATAGAGATTCTATTGTGCCAAACATAACTCACTGGTGTTGTCTTCAGAGTTGTTATGGTTGAGTTTTTGAAGCCCAAAACATGTGTTCCATAGAAACATCAAAAGAGGACAAGGATTGCTTTTGCTATTTGCTGTGATAAAGGCTAGTTTTTCTAATAATTCTGAGGTAAAAAGCCAATCAGAGAAGAGATTGATATAGTTACAATGGTGATTGTTTACATTTACAAAAGTGTGTTAGTGATTTTCTTTCTTTTTTGTTCCGACATTGGTCAACAGATCAAAACCGTGCATAGATAGTTTAAGTAATGTGGAGGAGATGCCCATATAACCAAGGAGACATTAGTCTCATGAAAGTGCTTAATATGGTCTTATCCAAATGCCCATTAACCTAAATAGGCTCGAAAGTGTAAGTCAGCATGAACTATGTTTCAAGTAAGTAGGAAGATGTGTTCTTTTAGAAGCTGTACTAGTCCACCTTCCGACACTAAGTAGGAATTTACATACCTACGATCTTGAGATTGTTTGACAAAGATTAAGTGATCATTTGAGTCTGTACTTGTGAGTTGTAGTGCTTGTAGTTAAAAATATCAGCAGTCTTGGGAAAATGCTGTGATTAAAACTATCCTGTATGTTAACAGATGTCTGCTAAGTTATTCTGAGCATGCTAAAGGTGCCAACCAATATTTTTTGAAACCTTTTCTTTATAAGAGCAATGTGCACTGCAAATATGAGGAGTCTTCCACCTGAAAGCAGGAAACAGTTTGTCCTTCTGTATTAATTGTTAAAAATATTAGTTCATTAAGTGCTGACACTGAGAGCATAATAGTGCACATTTTAATTTACAGTAATTACTTGTTAATCACTTCAATCCATTGGTCAGGAAGACAAATGGGTAATTGAAAAAATGTGATGCTATTCTCAGTATCTAGCTGAAGTGATCACCAACTGTAGCTGTGCATTCCAATTCTAGGGTAATAGTCCTTAATGTGTATACAATTGGCATACATATAAGTTGGTATTGTCATTTGTCACCTCTTGCTGTGCTTCCTTTTTCTAGCCTGCCTGGTGATTCACTCTTGCTCAGCATTTCCCTTTCTCACACCTCACTGTACCTTCATGAACAATTTCCTAGTTCAAGAATGAGGGTTGAACTGTTTATTTGTATCCATATAGTTTTGGGTTTTTTGAAACTTTCTAATCAACAGATAATTTGAAAACTAAACTGTAGCTTCAGGAGGCATCAATATCCCTTGATCACCAGATTCAAAGTGAGGCTAGTTAGGCTGACTGAGGTCACCATCAGATGGCACATGTGACCTCAGAAGGTTATCCCAGATGGATGAGTAGTATCTCCCTTTGTCAGGGTAGGTTTGTTGACTCTTATGTGGATGGCTTCCTTAACTCCTCTCTTAAACATTAATTAACATCTATTTTTTACAATTTGAATAGGCTATCATCAATATAAATCAGATTGTTTGTACTCAGCTGAGACTCCTTAAGGTTAGATTTCTTCATGACCCCTGAGTTTATCAGTGAATAGCTTGGG
>JAAAKL020012585.1:0-12947 GCA_010016065.2 Carybdea cf. marsupialis auct. non (Linnaeus, 1758)
AAGAAGGAAGGAAAGAAGGAAGGAAAGAAGGAAGGAAAGAAGGAAGGAAAGAAGGAAGGAAAGAAGGAAGGAAGGAAGGTAGGAAGGAAGGAAGGAAGGAAGGAAGGAAAGAAGGAAGGAAGGAAGGAAGGAAAGAAGGAACGAAATAAGGAATGAAAGAAGAAAAGAAGCAAGGAAAGAGGCAAGGAAAGAAGGAAAGAAGCAAGGAAAGAAGGAAAGAAGGAAGGAACGAAAGAAGCAAGGAAAGAAGCAAGGAAAGAAGCAAGAAAAGAAGCAAGGAAAGAAGGAAAGAAGCAAGGAAAGAAGCAAGGAAAGAAGCAAGAAAAGAAGCAAGGAAAGAAGGAAAGAAGAAAAGAAGGAAGAAGAAAAGAAGGAAGAAGGAAAGAAGGAAGAAGGAAAGAAGGAAGGAAGAAAAGAAGGAAGGAAGCAAGGAAGAAAAAAAGGAAGGAAGGAGGCTCCAATTTATGTGTTTATGCAGATTTCACTATTCATATGTCAAGTCATTGTTGTCACTGCAAGCACTAGAGCACTGCAAGGGTTGCAATACGATTAATACTGTATCACTTTTCCTCTTTCTTAAAAGACAGAGTGCCGAACTTGTAATATGTCACTTGCTTGAATAAGGTGTTATTATTCACGCATGCTGATTCACATCGTTCGGCAACATAGATAAAATAGAAGTTGGTGATCATCTTCAAAGTTAGCAAGAGTTAAAACTGTAGCTGGAAGAAGGCTCCAGAGTGATCCTCTGTATCTCTGATGGACTGTGCAGATAGAAACCAGGAAGGTCTATTGTCACTCACAAAGCAACACTGTGCTGGGGCACATAATAGTTGTTGATAGACCGCCCAACCTCAGTTGAGCTAAATTAAAGTGAAGATGATGATTCGGCAGGAATCTTCCTGTGTTTCTCTTATTGTTGACAGTTTTAGAATTATGACCAATAATTAGATCAAGTCTAAAAGAGAAACGCATCTAAACTTCTCCCTGCACTGCTCTTGTGGTTATGCTTGGAACAGTGTAGCCCTGAGTCTGAAAGTTGCAGCCTGGCATTACAACCGACTGTCATATTCATTGCAACTCTCATCAACAACTGTTTTCACTGGATGACCACTTCAGAGGACCTCCCTACTTCAACCAGTATTTATCCTCTACGAATACTGTCATCATCCTATTTTAAAAGCCATCAGTAAAAAGAGCTGACATTGTCTGGTGGTTAAGGAATTGGACTCACATGCCAGAAGTTATGGTTTCGAATCCCGCCTAACCTGATATAAAGACTACCAGTCGGGGAAGGCAATGGGAGATAACCCCTGTAAATGTGCTCTCTCCCCAGGAAGTTAGTCACTCTGGCTGAGCAATAGGCTACGCTCAGAACTGAGTATGCCACACAAAAAAAATAAAAAAATCAGTAACCAGCTCATGTTCAGCATAATTGGTGTATAAAGATGCTATATTACTTCTCAAAAAAAATCTAATAAACTTCGTAGCCAACCTGCCCTTTTCAAAGTAATGTAGCAAAATACATAACATGCTGCCTATGGGACATGACTAACAGCCACTAGGGCCAGATTGTTAATTTCTATTCTCAGATCTAACAGCATGGTAAATCTTTTCACACAACCATTTGAGCAGCATTTGAATGTATAACATAGTGTCTTAACAAAACAATGTGCTGGAGAAAAAGGATGAATGTCTTGGCACAAACCAGCACAACTCTCAATGATCCCTGATCACAAATCTTTAGTAGGTGCCATCCATTAAATAATTTTTACACAAAGAAGCCTCAACCTTTAAAAGCCCAATCAACTGCTGAGCAACAGCCCAACATGGAGTAAGTTTTTTTGCCCAGACAGCACAGAAAAATCATAATAAAAATGGGAAACAAAACAAGAAAAAGCAAAAAAATGTAAAAGGGCATTATCATCATCATTATGATCACCATCATCATCATCATAAATTAGATTCACCAAACAAAAAATCGTTCGGGGGTTCCTTTTACTAAATATCATATAATCTCTGTACCTAAGCTTCGCCGGACTCCAGGCAAGTTATCACAAATATCATATCCATTAACAACAGCTGTCCCACTTGATGGTGGAAACAAACCAGTCAACATTGATATTGTTGTAGTTTTCCCAGCACCATTGTGACCAAGAAGAGATGTGATTTGCCCTTCAAACATGTTCAACGTTGTACCATTGACTGCTACTTTAGTACCTTAAAGATAAAAGAGAAGACCTGTAAGTTTGCCTTATTAAACACATAGTCGAGGATAGTTAGTGGAAACATGAGTGCCATGAACATTTTGGAAGGGGTTGGTATCACTACTATCATTGATTAAACATTGACTACCCATGTCTAAAGTAGCCTATGGCAGTTGTAAACAGATTAGATTGTTTCTCAGCTTTTATGTCTTGCACTTCCATCATCAATGACCTAACTGGGGTGGTACACTTATTACTGGGGCTTCTCTGATTAACTTCAACATAAAAACCCTATCTGATGCTACTAACAAGCCATCTGTGAATCCAGGTAGCCAAGTGACATGAAAGGTGAGCAAACTATCCACTGAAATAAAACAGCAAGCATGCCAAGATACTTTCGCAAGGAAATATAGGAAAGATGTCTTTTTAAAAAAGCATACAAGAACAAAATGTGATGTGATGTTACATAACGAAACAGCTTCACCAGCAACAGGGCTGAGAAGATCAAAAATGAGATTAAGAATTGAGTATTTGGTGGACAATCAGCAGGGGAAAGCCTGAATAAGATCAGAGGGGTCTAGATTTCTTTAAAAAATAAAATGATGTTTCTGGCCAATACTACTAGTTTTTTTTTAACAACTAACTCCTCACTTTTGTTTTCATGCTATAAGCTGTTATAGAAGACCTGTGCCATGTGTGAAACAAACACTAAAAACAAAACATTCGCACTAAACTTGTTAAGTCATTTATACATCATCCTAGGGATATAAACTACATAATTCAGGGATCTCCTTATTGGTGGAGTCCTTTAATAAAATGGCCTAAATCTTGAAATGAGATAATATAAAAGAAAAGAACACATATGACATATGAATCGTACTTTAGATATTAGAATAGTGAAAAGTAAGTTGAACTCAAGACAATATTTAAAGACATTCTACGTTTGGCAAAGGATGATGCTAGAAAAGTAAAGTTTGATTCACAAATTGGGTATTGAGTATTGAACAGGGTGAGCATATGGTCATGGTTTACAAATAATCTGGAAGACCTGTACCGGTAAGAAGTTAAATAGTCACCTCTACCTGATAAGTTGCACTGCAGCAAAAGCACTCCATTTTTTACATGACACAAGAAAAAAGTAAAATGGGAATTCCATCCTTTACATCAAAAGGTTCAACAGTGTAAGAAGAAAACTAGCATGAAATATAACCAGATTATTCTACTTCAGATAGCAACCAGAGGTGCTATGTGTCATACTTTCAACAACAGTTATACATAAGTGATTAAAAAGACTAGCAACTCAAAATTACCTGTCTCTGTTTCAAATGTTTTTCTGAGTCCTTTTATTTTTATGCCAGCTCTTAAACCTTCTGGTTCCTTTTCTAGGTAACTATCTGTTTCCTTTTCACTTTCCAATCCTGCTGCCATTTCCTCAGCTTCAATCAATGGTACTTGGTCCTAGAATATTTATCAATATAACTATCTATATATAAACATTCATATATATAATATCCTAAAATATTATGTTTTTATAAAAATAAATATATAACAGTACTACATTAGTTGCTACAGTGCTTATAAATGACCTGATGTAGGGTTAATAATGCAGCAAAAGCAAAATGAGTATGAGTTAATTTGTTGTTAATTACAAACTTACATTATTCCTGACTTATAGAATTCAATATTTTATTGTAATAAACAATAATCATCATATTTATGCTAACAGTTTCTTCCCTGGGACTGCCAAGATCTGGAACTCTCTGTCTTCGGACTGCTTTCCTCTTACTTATGATCTTGACACTTTCAAATCAATCACTTTCAATCACCATCTTCTTGGAATCATATTTTTTTTGTCTTTGATTACATCTACTTTTCTGTTCACTGTCTCTTTCTACTTCCTTCAAAGTAACTCAATACCTTGAAGTGGCAACCCTGCCTTGTATTGAGTGAAGGATTTTTAAAATTTTAAAAAATGGTCATCAACTCTATCAACAAATTACCACAATAATCATCATTAATTATTATAAGCATCATCCTCATTATCAACACAATCATGATCATTAATACTATGTAATAATCACCACCTCTGCTTCTTCTCCTTATCCTTTTAATGTCTCATTTCTCATTTTCATGAGCTGAGACCAGTGATGGTGGACCTCTACTGTCCTCTACTCAAGGCCACTTCTCTACTGATGTTATGTTCCTTAAATAGTCCTCCACATTTTTCCTCTAAGTTTTTCCTAGGTCTCACTGGTAGTCTTCGACCTGAAACTTCAAAATCTTGAATTCTTCCTATAGCCCCCTTTCAAGATGCTCAAACCAACAAAACCATCTCTACTGCAAAACTCTGCTCGACTGCATCACCCCATAGTACCTTCCAGCATTCTCACTATTACATTAATCTCTCCATGTGACGATAACCAGGCATATACTGCAACAATCTTCTATCACAAGATTCAAAACACCCATCAGATCCTCCCTAACTGCCCTGATCTCACTGCCACATAATAACACAGGTCCTATACATGCCTGTTATACTGAGACCCTACTCACCAGACGTTTACTCTTGTTGATCAGTAGCTCTGCCATCTCTTTCTACACTCTCAAAGCTATAGAAACTCATGCTCTGATGGATCATTCCCTAACCATTCCCTCACTTTACCTCTCCCCAAATTTGCATGGAATCATCCTGCATGGTACCACTCCTCTCACACAACTTGGAAACCTGAAATCCACCTCTCCTGTTACATGATTATGCCCTGAACAACTTCCATGGGGCCAATCTCTGGAAGGTCTGACAAAAGAAGGAATTCTCTCTAATGCCCCAGCCATCACTACCACATGATACCAGTACCACATGGCAGTCATGATCACAACTGCCAACAAAATTATTATCTGATATCATAAACATCAAAAATGGGGGGGAAACACTACATAAACATTAGAATACAAGGATATAAATCACACAGTGTAAAGATAGGAATAAATAGTATTACAGCACTGTAATACGGTACATCACAACTGACTATTTCAAAAGTACTATGATATATACAAACTCACCACATCCTTTATATCAAGCCAATAACTCTTTTTGAATGGAAAATACCATGGGAGTGGTACACCATATTCACCCGGGTAGATTCCTTCCACATACCATGTTATCACTCCATACAAAACACAATCCACTATCAACATTGCTAAAACCCAGCCAAGTGCAAAATTGTCATCCACAGTCACACCATTATACAAATTTGACCACTGAATACCAACTCCAAGACCTTCAAATTTGCCTATAAGAGTAGCTGCCAAGCCCATAGCCACATTGAAATCAAGACATGCTGCTAGCCTAGCACCAACTGTCATGGTGCTATAAAAGTTAGCAATAAAGAAAAATGGAACATAACTAAGAAACCAAAGAATACCTCCTGCTGCTGCAGCAATATTTGCTCGATAGAAGAAAGAACTCACCATAAAGCAAAACATAACAGCAGATATTGCATACAATAACAAGAAGACAAGAACAAGAGAAGGATCACTCTGATTGAGCATTTTCCCATGAGCTCCAAACTTTACACAAAGAAAAATGACAATGATGAATATTGGTATCATTAGGAAGATCACACACTTGATAAACCAGGCCAGCCAATGAAGCCACCCTGAAAGCCCCATCATTTTCATTGATTCCTAAAAGGAAAAATACATAAACTATAAAAGTAAAGGCACTCCTAATAACCTATATGTAGATAATTGATCACTGACAGTTTGTTAATAGTATGATATGTAGGGAAATTGGGTACAACTTTGTAGTGTAGGTATACTTATAATTAGGAACATTTCAGGAAATTTTAAAAGTGACTACATTGATAAAAATATAAATGCATATTATGTATTATTGCTTTAGATTTTTGTATGTGGAGTAATTCTACAATCATTACCTACACTTTCCAAGTTAGAAAAAACTTCATGAAAACCTGGAGAAGGCAAGATCATCTATGCTAAACTATTTGAAATAAGTCACACACTGAAAATGGAACGACCAGCCACCAAAAGATAAATAAAGGCATCACTTCATCCTGAAAATAATTTTAAAGATTAAGTATAGACTTTGATATGGGGGGTTCTTGAATTCAAAATAGCCTTCACAAAAAACCAAGCAGTTAGCAGCATGAATCTGAGGCTTGAGAGAGGTCCCTGATATTAACAACAAGCAAACTTTTTAACTTTCATAAAAAAAATGTGTCATTTTTCAAAGAACTTGCAGATAATAAAGCAAGATTGCTATTGCTTTACCCATCCTTTGCTTTTTCATGTGTTAACTGGCTGATATGGAACATTAATGCCAACTTTATTCATTGATTAGTCACTGTAAGAGTTCATATTAATCTCTACAGTTACTATTTACAACAAGTGATGACTACAATATGCTTTGTACATACAACAACATTTAGAACCTCATCCATTAGATTAAAATATAAAGAATGATCATTATAGGTCATTAATAGCATGAGACCCAGCAACTTCTGACATGAATTATGTCAGTATCAACTCTGCAGAAATTAAGGAGCTCCAGGGTAATCAACAATACATGGAGAGGTCATTTGTAATCTCCACTAAGAGTATCCCACCCGTATTTCAGTCACCAAATTAAAGTTACAGTAAATTACAAACAAAGTAACCACATTCACACCTTTAGCTTCTTCTCCTTTTCATACACCACATTACGCACAATTGTTAGGGATGTGTAGACCAGTGAAAGCATCAGCAACATTGGCAAGCTGAATTGGATCACGACCAAAAACACATCATACAAATAAGGTGGGTAGGGAAATCTCTCCATGCCAATCACAAACTGATCACTTTTGAATGTGCTATTCTTGAACTCGATGATACTGAGGTCAACTGCTTGCTGCAGTGAAAGAAATCCCTCCAAGAAGTAGTTGGGAGGCCCACCTGTAGACGTATTCTTAGTACGTGGCCCAATACCGTCAAATGTTAACGGAAACACAAATTGTGTCAGCCAGTCTGACTTGGCTCGGCCGAAATCACGGAGATCTTTGCCCTTCTTATACTTCGAGCTGGAACTCAACCTGATTTTGTAAGTTGTTTCCTTGTTGTCTGGAGTACTTTTGAAGAAGACTCCACCCAAGAACATCCAAGATTTTGGATCCTTCTCCTCATCGACCATCAATTTCTGAACCATCTCGTCCTCAGAACTAAATCCTTTCACCAGTATGTTAAGTTTCTTGCCGACACTGGCCATTACTTTCGTGACATCATTTGAATTTGGTGCATATGCAACAGTCCACACAGATGTTGGTGTGGGAGGACCCAAAGGTAACTGCGATACAGCAAACTTGTGGTAAAGTTTTGGACCTTTATGTTCTTGATCAATAACGAAAACACGAAGAAGAAGTAGTATCAGCACGAAGAAAATGGGCAGTCCGATTTCAAATATGGTGGAGATGGGCCTCCTCCTCTGGAGTAAGAAGTTTTTCCACAGCAGAAGTCGAAGTTGCTGAAAAGCACCCATTGCGCTTCTGACAATTAAATCTGATCCACGATGATAGTTTGTACTAAGAGGTATGCATTTCTTTCACGAAACCTTCCTAAAAAACTAAAACGTGTGTAGGGATCATGAAAGATGTCCATTCAGCACAACTCCCACATGATCTCGATAGTCTCGTGATGTTGTTTGTGACCTCCCAGAGAACAACATGACGACATGATCTGTGCAGTTTACACGAAGGACTGTTATCTCTAGCAAAATCACAGGTTTCTTAGATGTAAATGTCCCCTTACCCACACCGAAGTAATAAAATAATGTAAGAATAAAACCCGCCAGAACTTTGCCTGGCTAAGTTGTCTTGGACAGAGTAAGGTAGATTACGGAGTTTAAGGCCTAGAAATCCGTGCCGTGGATATCGCTCCATGTTGATATAGATGAGGGGAGGATATGGAAAACAGCGTTCCTCCAACTTTGTTCAGGCATACCGCCAGCTAGGGTAGTAAAAGTTGGAGATACGATCATTAAGTGGGGGATGGGGGTGGGGGGTTCAAGAGTATATAGAATCAATCTTTGCCTCTTTGATCAAAGTTCTTAAATGGTATATGCAGAGGGAATGTGATGACGTCATAAACAAAATTTCACTTTTTGCCCCATCTGATACCAGTTGTCTCAAGTGAAGCTGATGACAAACAGTCTCTCAAAAGTTTTATCCCTTCGTCTTTAAAAACTATGAGAAATTGGACTTTGAATCTGAAACGTTTATTATCCTAACTTGGCTGCATTTGCCTGGTTGGTAATGTTATGAAGCACAATAAAACAACGAAATAGCGAAAACATTTTAGTACTGAACAGCTTTCTTCGTCTGACACTCCTCAGAGTACAAAAAATCGTCAGAATTTGATTTCTTCCTATCTCTATTCTCGCGATTTTGTACTCTGAGGAGTGTCAGACGAAAAGAGATTTTCAGTACTAAAATAATTTCGCTATTTCGTGCAGTTTTATTGCTTTGTACCACCAACAAACTATTTGTATAAAATAACAATGTCTTGTCAGATAAGTTTAAAACTTTATAGGTTAATATCTCAATGGTAATAAAACATATCATTTTGTTGCAAAGTTCTTTGCAAGTTTAGGGAAATAAAAGAATATCGATTGATGATAAAACTTGGAAAGAAATTATCGAACTTGTGACGTCACACCTTCCCTATGCGTTGATCAAGTGTTTAAGCCGGATGACCTCCATCAAATCAGATCTTGTCGCTCGTTTTAATGAGCATATGATGATGCCTAGACATGTTCCTTAAAGTTGGATTTTGTCCTTATATTGGAAAAAATACTTTGGAAATTGTTGATTAAATTCTCATTTAAGTTAATTGCAGATCAGAAAAGTGCATCTCAACTCGTTAACAAGTGACAACTGTAACCAAACGTTGTTTTAATTGCAAGGCGACAGTGCCCCTTCATTGACATATTGGTTTCTTTTTCTTCTTAGTAAATTCTACGAGGAATTTTTGAAGTCAGGATTCTTCGTTCGTGCAGATATAGATGCTTCCATAACGTGTCATTGAGTGACAGTTACAAGTGACAATTTTTGTGAACGTGGAAAAAGGGAGTTCACGCACTGCAGAACTTGCTGGAAAAGCACATGTCCCCACAATATGTTGTATATATAAGTGGAAAGCCTTGGCAGAGGGGATGAAATACGAATAATGTTCTCGTACGAAATACAATCATACTTTCCTTTTAGTTATATAACTTAAAAGCACTTAACAACTTCACCCTCTTTCGTAACTTCTTGAGTCTTTTGCTCGATACAACTGCTTATGACTGAAACGTCAAATGACATTTTTTAATCTTCATCACAAAATATGTTAAAAATCATTAACAGGTGTTGCTGGTTGCAAAACCATCTTATTGATATCCGGTTTAAATACTGAGGGGGACCAGACGACATCGTTCTTGTGAATAGATTTTCCACTGAGCATTGTAGTAAGCAAGAAGCAACGCATTCATTATTTGCCACTTATTGCTTTCTCATTCCGGTTCTGAGCTGCACACGGCAGTGGTGAATATGGAGAGGATACTAAAATTTGTACTGTCAAATCATACAAGATTGGGAAAATCTAATAAATTATCTAAATTATTTGAGTAAACAAAAGATTCACCCTAATAATATCAAGAGCATGACAACGACCATTCAAAACCAACAAAGACATACATACTGGAAACAAAGCTGGAATTAAAAAGGTCTTTCTGCCTTCATAAGTGAGGCTCTAAGTTTGTTGCCATGAAGCACTACAGAGTTGAAGAGGGTTGTGGTGTGCACTTTTAAACAACTGGGGTAATATTCGTCTTTAATTTACACATCTCTAGGGAGAACATTATGGAAATAAGGTTAAAGAGACCTTTTAATGTTACCCATGACATTGTAAAATTAGAGGTGATCTTACTAACAATAGAAAAAGTTAGTGTTATTCTGTCACAAACTATTTCTGAATATATGCCTTCTTAAATAAATGTAATTTTGAAGTTTCAAAATGTATTTTCTATTTTTAAAAAATTTCATTTTTTCTTCATATGGCAAAATATAATTTTAAAAAATTCTGTACGTCCATAACCCTTGCGTACCATCCTTCAAGCGACCTCCATTTTGTTTCTTGCTGTTTAGCTTCAGAAACCTAGTCTTTTCCGCAAGTGGGGATATTACCAGATCTTGACATGTAGATTCGCGCTTTTTACATTGTTATGCCGTGACTCAATGTTGACGGGACAAGAATACTATAAATTGTCTTAAAGTACAGCTCTTTGAATGGTCTTCATTGTACAATTTTATATTTAGTGAGCATTTGAGAGAGGTAGTGTACAGTTAACTGTCTCCGGAGTAGACACCCATAGCAAAGAAACCAAACATCTTCTGTTCGTATTACAACTCAATGATATTTCACATTCATTTGAGATTATGACTCCCATAATCATTCAAGAGAAGCTGTTTCATGGACGTGCTCAGTCCCTATACCCAGTTATCTATTCTTACCTTTGAAAAAAAAAGGAAAATGGAGCTTCCTCGAAAATGGAGACCCACATCAATAACATCTGCAAGAAATCTTTTGCTCAGCTTTACCAGCTGCGTTAACAAGAGAAGCGACGGAGATTCTCGTACATTCGTTTATAACGAGCAATCTTGACTATTGCAATGGCTTACTTACTGGCTGACCTGATTATCAGATTGATAAATTACAATGCATTCAAAATGCTGCTGCGAGAATGATTAAAGGAGGTTATAAATACGAGAGGATAACTCCAGTACTTCGTGAACTGCACTGGCTACCCATACGATATAGAAATTATATACAAACTTCTGGTCTTGGTATTCAAGTGAAGAAACATCACCGCGCCATCATGCCTTGGTAATCTTATTGCGCTATACAAGCCTTCAAGGATACTCAGACCTTCGAGTAATAACTATCTTATTGTTCCAAAAACAAAAACCAAGACATTTGGCCCTCGAGCTTTTAGTGTTAGTGGACTTATGCAATGGAACAAACTTCCTCCATATATTAGGCTTGAGGAGGATTTTGTAAAATTTGAAGCCTATATCAAGAAGCATTTATTTAAGAAAGCTTTTAAACTTTAGGTAATTTTTATCCATCTTTATGAAATAGACAATTTTAACCTTTTTGTATAAATTTTGCTAAGCTGATACAGAATTTGCTATTTTACTTTCACTGTCCTTGTATTTGTTTTTTATGAAATTCTATAAATTTTAATACGTGTCGTTTTTCCGCACATTTTTATGTAACATCGCTCCAGAATACATTCTTTGCGCATTATCTATGTTTAAGTTTTCTTTGATATTTCGGGCTATGTTTTCCCATCTGTCATCACTGGAGATAATTTACGTCCGGATCTGATCATTAAAAACAACAATCTGCTGTACACCGTAAAAATAACTGTTGGTTTCGAAACTAATCTTGCCATAAATTATGATCGAAAGTGGAACAAGTATAAAGACTTGTGCTCAGAAATTGGAAAGACTTATGATCATATACTATATAAATATCAGCATGAGTGCTCTTGGAGGGATTTAGAGGGGTAGCAATACATTTATGACTATGATTGGCAAGTTAAAGATCGACAATAAGAATTTCTTAATCAAGAAAATTGGAAGTTGTGCTATAAGAACTACGTATTTTATTTTCTGTAAAAAAGATAAAGATTGGCCGAAATCTGGTCTTAATATGGTAGCTTAATGATTTTTCTACGAGTAGTCTTTTTTCCTTTTTTAACTCCTTTGTTGCTGTTGTTGTTGTTACTGTTGCTGTTGATGTAAGACATTTATGTAAGCTACATAATCATAATCAGCAACGGATATACCCATTGTAGCGAGTATCCTGCTATGTAATCATATAAAAGGAAATACATTGAAGAAAGTTTAAAAATAAATAAATTATCATTATTATTAGTCCTAAGAGAGGCTAAGCCTCTTTTTCGGTCACATAATTTTATCTTAACTAACGAGTGCCTTCTCTTTTGCAAGGGTTCAAGAAAACAATTTTATTCCTAAAAGTTGATGAAAGGAGGACTTTGTTTACATCCCTAATTAGATACCGCTAACTAGGAAAAGGTGCAAGACATGTGGACATACTGAATACACATCCTTAAAGAATTCCAATAGTATGTGCTTTCTCAGTAAATTAAGCGGGCGGCAAGCATCACAAGTATATTCCCAGAAAATCCCAATGGTCAGCTGTGTTTACCCACTTTGCTGGCAAATATGTCGCGGCTGTATCTACTGTTTGATGTAAAGATCATGATTTTAATGCTAATTGAGGGTGCTTACTCCGTTTTCTTGTCCGTGACAAGGCTGCCCTAAATATCATGACCTGCTACGTGACACAGGATAAGCATTAACTAACCTCCGTAGATAATCCTTGAACTGAGCTTCGATGAACTCAATAGAAACATCGCCTAAAATACTTGATGATGGTGATGATGATGATGATGATGATGATAATGATGATGATGATGATGATGATAACGATGATGATAATGATGATGATGATGATGACGACGACGATGATGATGATGATAATGATGATGATGATGATGATGATGATGATGGACTGTAAAAAGTCCAGTTTTTGATGTTACTCCGCAGTTTTATCCCCCAATGTTCTTCACATTAAATGGGTTGACTCCGTGACTGAAGAGATTTTGCCAAAACTCAGGTCGGT
>JAAAKL020012586.1:0-12945 GCA_010016065.2 Carybdea cf. marsupialis auct. non (Linnaeus, 1758)
AGGAATAGTATATGTAGTACAAAAACCTTGTAAAAACAGAACTGGAAACATTGCAAAGAAATATAAAACACTTAAGAAATAACAACTAGTCTTGTTGGCAAGCTTTCGAAACTTGTTTCTTCATCAGGTCATTCACAAGAAACGGCAAGTTTCGAAAGCTTGCCATCAAGACTAGTTGTTGTTTGTTAAGTGTTTCATATATGTATATATATGTATTTATATATATTATATATACTTATATTGTATATACATTTCTTATATATACATATATATACCATTGTATACATCAAATTCATGCACTTTATTTTTACAGGTTTTGATGAAAGCCTCGCATTGGCATCCACATCGACGAAAGGTACGGTATTTCGTGACCAGTCTTGCTCTTATTCGAAGATAGGTGTCACATGACTCAAGCATACCAAGATACCACTTTTTTCACTTTGGAAGACCTTTTGCCATTTTGTTACATTTTCACGTGTCTGGGTCGAGCTTCCCATTGTTTCCAACAGATAAAAAGTGCAGTCACGAATACCTGCCCCCCATTAGTTAAAATAGCCGGGAAGGTCCACCATGTTAGGTAACATTGTTTATTAGTTTTGTTTCATAGGGACTGAAATAGCGTCCAGCGACTAACCTCACTTTGAGACGGAAGATGCTCGATCCAGTGTTTTTGAGAGATCAGTGGATGTGCTTGAGTTGTTTAGAACAAGGCCTCCCGTGACGTTTACTTTCTTTTTATTATGCAATAGTGTAATATCCGTGATTATTGTCATTTTTTAATGTTGATTTCTAACGTAAACGTAAATATCTTAGGACTACCGTCAACGCAACCCACAATTGTATGGTTGGCGCAATCTGATATTTCGCGCATTACTTATTCCTCAGACTGCAATCCGCGACGTTCTCAGGACCTGATGATGACATGTATTATTAACTTCTCTCATACCTTTTCAAATCCAATTATTTGAAGTCCTTTCTTACATGGTATGATCTTGTAAAGTTCATCAATAATAATGAATTATCAGTAAAAATGCTTTTACACAACTTCTACTCCTCCAATAAATGTCGTTAGTTGGGAGATTAAACTTTCTGAAAACCAGTCTTCACCCCACAATTGTAAGAAGAGTACACAGTATCATAAGGTGATAGTTGTAAAATAGTAATTGCTGTTAGTGTAAACGGTATTCACTTACTGTACGTTGGGTAGTGGCTTTTTTGCAACTAACAGGGATGTAGAAAATGTCAAGGAGAAAATAAGTTGATTGAAAAATATTGCTAATGATGTTGAAGAAGTACTTTAAAAAGTGGGCCCCTTCTAATTCAAAGCAATTATGCCATTCTTTTTACATGATGATTGTACTTTCATCTACCCTCACAGACCAGACGTGATTTTTGGTACCATGATAATGCTCCTACGCGAATGATGTCATGGTCTTGTTATGTTAGATAAAAAAAGTTGCATTGATAAGTTACTGCAGCGATGAGATCAAACATAAAATGTTTAGTTTTGACGTCATCACTTTAGCACCCTATTTTGCCGTAGGCTGCTTGTTGTATTGTACTAACATATCTTCTGAGCATGCCGGTAAAATGAGAATGGCGCCGTTTGAAAACATTAAAATACCTCCCAAAACATGTTATTGAAAACCAAAACGGCACTCAGTCGATACCAGTTTGAGGTTTTCATCCAAGAGAATCAGATAAATCCTGTTCGACAGCATTACATAAAAATAGTCCATTGTGTTTCTTTACCACTACGAGCTTATCGTTTCTAAATTTTAGGTCTACATGCGTCAACAAGTGTTCGCGCTGGGTTTTTTTGCAAGCGATCTTTTTATTTCTGATTGTCTGTTTGAGAGGATGAACTAGGACGACGCCATTTTGGAAATTCCAGCTGCTACGTTTTAGACCTCAACGAATTGCAAAGAGTTCCGTATATTCGATAATCTTTGCCTCTCTACATGGTAGACTTGGCGGTTTGTTACTGTGTTATGTAGAACATTGTATAAAAACTATGCGAAGGTTGCGTATGGGCTTGATTATCAATGTAATGGTAAGAACCTCTGTTGTATAAGGAAGCTTGGGAACTTAATGAGACAAATAATGATACAAAAACTAACTGAATCCAGCCGAAAACTTCATTCCAGGTCTGTCTTGAGGACATAACAATAAGTATAGAATAAAATTCTATCTTCTTATTTTTCAGTTATGTTGCCTTTCCGGTTAGCCTCCTAAAACTGTATGTTGTACGAATGCGCAGACTTTCCCTCGGAATTCATTGCACCATTTTGTTTTTGATATCCTTACATGTGGTGGCCCTAATTACTCCTGCATAGAGTAAGATATGAAAATACTGTGATTCATGAGAGTAATGGAGGATGCCTGAAGTCTTTAAACTTTGATTAGGAGCCGGGCATAACTGCTAGAGTACGAATGAACCAATAAATCTCGAACTGCGACAAAATAGACTTTGACAGAGGTCTACCGTCTACTGATGTAACTGAAAATAGACGGTTTTCTAATTTCAAAACTAAGTCAAGCTGTGAGCAATGTGGCAGGAAGTGCACTTCTTAATCTCGTATGCTAACAGATGTTCTGACAATTACAAAATACTATTGAAAAGAAACTAGGCGTTCCTGTAGTTCATGGACAACAGGTAACAAGAATCGCGAGCTTCATTTATCTGATACTGAAATGAAGTATATTTCTTTTTGCGAACCTTCCGTTTTCAGTAGTGTACGTGATATGAACGGAACTGCTAAGAAAAGTCATGTGATGGAAAGCACCAAGTCCTATTGGTGGCAAGCCCAGATCCTAACTCTAATGTTCTTCTTTTTGTAGTAATGTATATGTTTAACGTGCTCGCGATTCACTAGGCGATCTCTGAATATATAAACTGTTACTTCAAATTCTAATTTTGAGAAAAGTATAGCATGTATTCAGAGAGGATTCACTAGTAGAATAAGTAAATGCAGAGTGAGTCTGTAGTTTATGGGAAGCTAAACAACCTTGGACATTGTTACCGCAATTTATTTGAGTAGAATCCACTACTGATGTTAGCTTTCTTTGTTAACTTTGTCACAGTAACAGACAAAAGCTTTAAGAAACATCTGTTTGTTAAAAAACAACGATTTGCAGTTGTCGGGTAAGTTCATGTTTTTCTTTGCTTACTGCTTCGTGTGCAGTCTAGTGCTTTCCGAACTTTTCTTGGATATTTTTATTTTCCAACGAAATAAAAAGTTGAATCCTTCTTCACGTGTCGATACAGAACACATAATCAATCTCTCTTGAATTCAATAGTATACAGCCGTGGTGGTGTGAAAGTGACAGTGTTTTGTTCTTTCAGTCTTGTGGGCGATGTGACACCACAATTAACCCCTCATGTGATTTCCGATACTACGAAAACCTCTGGTCCTCTCCAGAGAAGGGCGTTGGTACCCCCTAGAAGTAAGGGTGGTCATATTATAAAGAGGCCACAATCATTGTTGATAAGGGAGGATTGCGAAGTGGTACCATTCGTCAAAGCCCTTCCAAAGTATAGGGGACCATTATGAGAATGTGGCTATTGTGACCTCTTAATGTTATCCGTGCTATTTTGAAATTGGAGATGTTCTTACCAAAAATAGTTTTTAAACCTATTTTGTGTCACTTACTGTCAGTGTATAGCTTTTTAAATTTAATGTAATTTTAAAAGTAATTACAATTAAAATGTTATGGGTTTACTATGTCTTTAGAGTATTATCACCTAAGACTTGACCGTTTTTGGAATGAAAATAGTGTAGTGAAGTTGATCAATACTGAAATCTATTTACGAAAAGACAATATGTACTGCAACAAAATTCTCAACCCCATGCCTGCCAAACCAACAAGTGGTTAGTCCCGATTTGTATGAGACGTGGTCTATCATTGAATGAAATATCTTTATTATAGTTAGAATAAATACGGATACTTGGTCATACATACATTCGTAGTTGTTATCAAGCGGGAGGTATAATACCACTAGAACTAGTACGGCTCAGAGAGAATAAGGTGCAGTACAGATACTTTCACGTTAAAGCTAAAAGCAAGAGTTAAGGAAACCAAGAAAAAAAGTGTTACGTGGCACCTGTGTACCCCAATCCCCCCCGTTTTTGCGCCTTTGGCAGTATTTTTTATTGTCAGTGTGACCGTAATAAAATTTATTATTGATACTCATCAAAGTTCTTAGTGGGATAATGTCTGTTCTAATTCTTTCTCTTTTCCAGGACCTTGCTTATTTTGATAAAGATGATAGTTGAATACTGCCAGTGTGTTGAAGATGTTCCAATGCTGACTACGGATATTATGGCAAAACTATTCGAAATAATGAAGGTATTATGTGTGGTCTAAATCTACTGTTATACTTGATTCAACTAATTGGCATTATATCAAGGATGCGCGTCCCGAAATGTGAAGGAGTTCAGATTAGAGTCGCAAGACGTGTTCTTAGGACTCGTGATGGATAGAATGATCATGTACCATGTACAAAGTAAACAGTGATACAGTTAAATAGTTATTTTTGATTTGTGGAATGTAATCTGAATGTACAGTGAACAGGAGCTAGAAATAGTTACAAGTTTGAAGAGATGCTAGAGAAAAGTGAGGATGTCACCATCGGGATTCGAACCCGGAACCCATGCATTCGTCTCTTGCTGTTCTGCTAACTGAGCTATAATGACTCGGTGATAACACAGTTTACTTTCTTGAGTCGTCACCCCACCGGTGGACATCGCATCCAGCTCTACGCAGTTTCGGAGACCAGCCTCTCCATGCCATGTAACTTGACCATGGGAAGGACTGCCATCCGGCCCACCGTGCTGACCACAGCCCATTGAAAGCTACAAAATGTTATATGGAAGAGATGTACAAGTACTGCCCTACACAAGTAGTTAACCTATTGATACGTTGAATAATCGCATCGCATAAATCTGAATCAGGCTTAACAACACTATTTAGATGCTAGAAATGCTAAAGTTTGAAATAGACTTAGGTAAACATCTATGAATTTACGTCGACGCAAAGACATGATACTTCTTACAAGAAAAATCCTTAAATGCTCTTCTTGTTTACACAACCCAACAATTAGTAGCGGGTAATTTTACAAGTAGCCAATGTTAAGTACTTAAAATTGTTCTCAAGATAAAGGTCAACGTGAATGTGGCTGAGCTCCAACCTTTTCCATATTAAAAACCACTTGACGATGCCAAAAGCGGGGGGAGGCGGAGTTGCTAGATCGCAATGCAGAGAGATAAAAGGGTTATTGACAACGTGTACATAATTATTACAATTAATGTATGACGAACCAGCTGTGTGCAAACATTTTCGTTATATTGCCCTTTTTTGTTTCTTTCATGACAGATTTTTAATTCGAGATCTTGCCAACTCGTCCTTGGAGCAGGAGCTCTTCAATTGGTTGGCCTTCAACGAATCACAGCTAAGCATTTGGGTAAGAGAGGAACTTATGATCACCTTGCTGGCATATACTATTCCTTCCCATTACATATTGTCTTCTGTTGCTTAGTACAAGATATCTCGTATCAACGAGTATGTCATGGAGCACATAGACAGAAAAATTAGCGCCTGCTCTACTTTCGAGGCCAACGGGTACTACCCGCAAAAGCTATGTACGTTGAAAGTCTTCCCAAGTCGTTTTTATTGCAAGTACAAGATGTTATTTGCTGACCACATGACAAGTAATGAAGGAAATAGGTCATTTTCCCCATGACATGGTGAAATGTACACAATATCATACATTGACGTGACACCAAATCACGGTAACCAGACCAAGGGTCGTTAAATAGTGATCTCCACATCTGCTACGAGTTTCAGACCTTTTCACATTAAGTTGGAACCTATTGTTACATTAGAAGAACATTTCTCGATAAATGACGTCTTTTCCCGATGAAATTAGATAGACGACTCCATGCATTAGAAAGTAATTCGATTTAGCGCCTTTGGGGTGTGGTTATTAGAGAGGGGGCGATAAAACATGTGTACTTAAAGAGGGGATACCAAGTTGAGAGAAAGCATTTAGCAGAGAGAGGGTGGTTAATTGACCATCTCGGTGCCTGTTGTTTTGTTGTATGCGTAAGTTATCGAAATAGCCCCGTTTAACTACTTATGCGAATGCATTCCGCATTTTCTGCATGAGTCCTCTCTCCCTTTTACTGGAACTACTTATAATTTCACCCAATCTACAAAATACAATATTTTCACTTCATTAAATTTGATGCCAGTTAAACTAAAGACGTCTTTGATGTAACACATAGTTCGTTAATCAAGGATAGCTGTAGGCCTTAAAGTGTCGACAGATCCTAGTAGTATTCTCACGAGGATAGGACCTTTTTCATTCCTTGTGGTGTCATGTATTCTCTTCTCTGTCCTCCAAATGTTCTTTTTTCTTTCCATTATTCAGCGCTGGTAGCTCAATGCTTGGAAGTTATTATCTTGCTTATACCTGTATTCAAATCGCATTTTGAAATGCGCTTACCCCCGAAGCATTATGTTTTGTTATCGCAATTTGACAATATTCTTAAGGTAAGACATTTTTATTGGAAGTATGTTCTGATTTCTTTTATTTTTATGCCTTTCAATTAGTATAATTCTAACTAATGCCCCAGATTTCAACAACTAATTTGCCAAGATGTATGTAATGTTTACGCATTCTTAAGTCATCGCCCTTCCATTAGTATTTTCCGATGTAAATGTGTCAGGTAGTTATCAATAAATAAATGAAGAAAAGCATCATCATATAGGGAACTTGATGTTAATAGGCCGGCTATCAATGACAGTTGCTGTAGACGAGCAGACTGGTATGGTATAAGGTAAATTATCCAGAAACATTTGCTGATATGGCAACCCAATGGTCTATGTAATCACTCTATTGTCCACATGATTAGAAGTCGTGTCCTGCGTTTAGCAAATGACACACACACACACACACACACACACACACACACACACACACACACACACACACGAGAAACAAGGCCTCTCAAAGGTAAAGTAATTACTTTCAATTTCAACCCTTTCAATAGCATAAAATAACTCAGTTAACTAAAAATTTCTACCAACGGATGCCTTCTACAACATACAATAAAAATTTCCATGTTTTTATTGACACTATAATATATCCAAGTGAATTTGCAAGTTAAGTTTCAAAATACTTTTGTAACAAGGGAACCAATAATAGAAGGCTGATTCGCTTTATTAAAATATGAAGTCAAGATTAAAACTTGCATGCTACTGCTATGGCATCATAAGTAAGAAATAAGAAGGACCTTTAAGTGAGGGCATTTGTGGACAGAAGGATAGATGATAAAAGTACTACAAGTAGATGAGAACCAACAAGTAAGCATAGAACACTTTTAGGTTTCACTTTTACTAAGTTTGCTGTAACAAGTCAATTTTTGTATAACGAGATGTCTTTGTAATTGATTTTTGTACAATATGTTTTGTACAAGACATTACTATAGGTGGATATATAGCGCCTTAAGCCGAAACGGGGGGAACATATTTAACGGATACCATTAATATAATAATGATACAAACAAAAATATAAAAAGTATAATATTATAATATATAATGATAAAAACAAATATATGCAATTACAATTGAAACGTTTAAAGAGTTCATTAATTAGAAGCTCAATCCTTCGGTGCTGCTTTTCTTCTCTTCTTCTTTCTTTCTTTCTTCATAAGCTTTTATCCTCTTCTGATTAAGCTGATTACAGGTATTTCTAATAGTTGACCTCCAAGGTGGACGGTTTTCAAACGTTATTTCGCCAATCATTCAAGACGCCTCCGCATTTTAAAGCACTTTTGCAGGTATCCTTAAATCTTAACTTTCGACGTCCAGTTGGACGCGTCCTTTCCGTTAGTTCCCCGTACAGAAGAGCTTTCACAAGACGCTCATTGTTCATCCTGGATGCATGGCCAAGCCAGAATTATGATTGTAAACTTCATTGTATGAGGAAAAGGTCTAGCTTGTGATGAAATTTGCAAGAACGAAAGTGCAAGGGTTGCTTTTCTATCTTGACTTTTGTAACATATCTGACAACGTTAATTCACCAGCGGTTTTTTCTTTTCAATGATCAAGTCACCGAAATTGGGTCCATCAAATCTGGATCAGCAACATAAATTTATAGGCCACTACATCCTGTAAAAGATGTGGGTAGTTAGAATTTCTTCTTAAGTCCTTTGTAACTAGGTACAGTAGGCTCCAATACACACCAGGAGCCAGTGGGTGCGAAAACGAATCAGTGTGGTAGTTGGTCCCCATCGTAAATATGAAAGGGTTGAAATGAAAGAAAATCAACGAATTAACTATTGATGTTGCCATGAAAAAACAAAAAAGCGAAGGGGAAACCGAATGACACGATACAGTATGGAGGTAGAAAGGAACAAATGTAAGGGATAGTTCCAGTGTAAATTTCATATCATGTGTTTGTTTTTTTGAGTGTACATGGAATGCTCAAGGAGCACTCGTCGATTATGTGCCTGTGGAATAAGTGTGAAGCAACCAACTTCTCTATGATATTAATTTTGTTTTTGTATCAGTTTTGGTCATATTAATGTGTTCTTTGTTTTTCTTTCCACATAGGATTTTGGAAATCACAGACACGAAATTTTGTGTAAAATTGTCCATTTGATGGAAGAACTATTTACTAATCAACTTGAAAAAGTAAGTTTCGTTACCGATTGTTACATGCAGGCCCGTTCTCTTCCACCCTCTGGTTACTAAAATCTACATGAATTCGTTCGATCGACCAAGAGGCATTTTGGACGATAAAAATTTATTTATTTATGCATTTAATTTGGGCCTGCTAACATGTCTGTTAATATGTTCTGGCATTTCTCTGGCAATGGTGATATTAATCGGGGGTTGGGAATGGGGAAGTAACAAAGTTAGTGACCTTACTTTTAGCATGGCATCGCAAAGAAGGACGTTGTGCCCCACACGATAGTAACAGAAGATTGCCACATCAGTCCTAATCTGATACCAGGTTTTTAAAGTACTTACAATTTGTGATTTTAATGAGACCGAAAATAAGGAAAGAATTGTCGGGGGCTGCCCTGACCCCCTCGTTGTTACTCTCATGTATCAGAATTTTGGACCTGGCCTACAACAGCTACTATTTGTAATATTGAAACTGGAGATTTTCAAAATTATTTATGATATTATTTGAGATAACGTATTTGTAGAAGCTTTAATTATGTTTTCTCTAAGCCCGAGTTTGTTTGTAAGCAGTTCATCGCATTAGTATAGATACAAGGAATAATACTAGATCAAGATTGTGCAAAATCTGCTCAAAAATAGACGCCGAACGTAGCGGTCGCTATCGAATGGTTGGAATTGTTCAACGTCATGATTTAAAACGTAAAAGTGGAAGCTTTTACTTTATAAGCAGCCCGGATAACGTATACTTCATATATTCAATGTGGGGGTGATCTTTTAAGGTGACAGGTCGTATCAAAAGCTGTCAGCAAAGTCGTGCGCCAAATTTTATGACGGTTAGTCTGTACTGAAAACGTTACTATTTCATCAACTAAAGATTGAATAGTGACATATGGATAATCATAAATGTAGAATCTCAGCAATGTATCGATTGAGATGTTTTAATCTCTTGCTGGTATAACCTTGGGGGCAACTGGGTATGTTATTCTTCCTGTGATAAGTATCTCTGTTGAGAAACTGCCAGTTATCAGGACTCTTGCACCTTCATTATCTGAGGTAGTGCCATTCCTGCGCATGTGCAGTCACCGCATTACCCGAAAGAGTCAAGAGAATACTAGTTAAATATAGTACCTTGAAACTGTCCGTGGGCTGAATCAAAACTTGTAAAGTTTTTGATCGGCCAATTTGTGTAAATTGTTTTAAATCACTTGCATTGTAGAGCCGGAGGTTGTCCATGCCTATTCTAAGGGATACATACAGGCACCAAAACTAGGCCGATTTGGGCCTTGGGTAGTTGATATTGGACCACTGCACCCAGCAAGCCTTGCCTTTGAAGACTTATTGTTATACGTAGATAATGAGAATGTTGAAAAGCAAAAAGAAGGATAGATGGGCATGTTTTATGCGATTGATAAAATTGATGAATTTCTTTCCGTCACATAAAATACGCATGTCTTATACACTCTCGTATCCGTTTCTCATTTTTACATGCCCTACAAAGTCAAGGCATCTCGCAGTGGGTTGTTTCTTTTTCCTTTGAACAATGCCTTCCAATCGGAAGAATGCTTGCAGAGAAACTGGAAATTTGTATTGGGTGCTATTTATCTCGTAGTCCCCCACCGTGCTTTTACGTCTGCATGGGTTTCCCAGTTACTCGCCAAAGATCCACGCAACCCATCCCCTCTTTGCATTATAACTGATACACTGCACTGCGGTTTTCTTTTTCCGACTCAAATTTAAATCTATGATATTTTGCTCTTCTTTCATAGTGGGAGGTTCGCCCTCCGATGCCATCTTCAGCAATGCGCGGAATAGTGAAACAAGTGTTAAAATTGAAGGAATCTCTAGCAACTGTGCTCTCGGATGACCAACTGGAAGTATGTAGACGCGTTACCCAATAAATATTTCATCATTTATGAATCAACAAATTTGTATATTTATATTTTTGTGCTACACGTACACACGTATTTTAGTAAAACATCTTCTCACCTTACGTTACAGTTGCTAAAGCATTGTGCCTGATAAATATAACAGTAAATCTTTACGATCATTTTGATTAGTGTATGGAACAAAGCTTTGGCTGGGAAAATAGGTTAATAAATGCAATTCGTAAGTTTTGCACTAAAACAAACTTCTGAACTGAATGCTAACCGAATTACTAAGTGTATTTTCATTCCAGCTACTAATACTTATTGCAAATTGATTCCAGTCGGTTGTAAGTAAAACAATCAACAAGCTCACCGTGCAGGCAATGAATTTCACTTGTTTTGGTTGGATTATTATTTACTGAATATCTGAAATATTATTGTTGACATGCTGTTGACATGAGAGAGTCCATGTTAATGCCCTGAGGTGGCGGCTATATGCGCTCTTTGTTTTATAATGGGTCAGTTGAAATTTTCGTAATGCTCAGAACGAAAATTGCTGTCCAATGAGATGTATTGTCATGCTAAGGGGTGTAAACACTTGAAATGGCATGAAGACTTATAATTTTTACATAATGTTAACTTTGTAAAGAAATTCACACGGAAATTCTGGTAATTTAAACTTGTCTCTATGTTGTTCACATAAAATACTGTTCCATACCTCAAGTTTCACATATTTGGTTACTGAGCTTAGGCTCAGAGGAGGGCATTTGTGAAATAGAGTACATCATTAGTACAGTACTTCTACTACATTGGGGAACGTATTCTTAACCCTGGCTTTGTTGTAATGGTGCAAGAAGAAGAAAATCAATGTTTAGAAAGGGTACCTTTTAACCCACTTCATGCCGATAAACAAACACTGTCAATAAAGAGATTCTATCGTCGAAGCTACGATAAAAATACTCAGTAGCAGAAGGTGAAATCCCTACTTTTATCATTTCCTTATTGTACTACTGCCGATTCTACACGAAGAGCTTCATTATGACCGACCCTTGCCCCGTTCCCGCGTCTCCTTTCATTACGCCTTATTCGGGTCATTCTTTTCCCCTAGTGCTTCTTTTATGTTTGCATTATCTTCCTTTCTATGTTGCTTTTCTATCGTCTTTGCCTCGCCCTTCTTTCTCATCTCATCATACCTCTTTTCTATGCTTCGCCACTGCTCCTTATTCATTTCCTCAGTCCTTCTACCTGTTCGTTCTCTCCTTTTCCTTCTCCTTTTTCTCCTCAAAGTGCCCAATTTTCCTGTACTTCCTCTTTCTTTCTTTCTTGCAGTACGTTATTTTCCTCCTTTTCGTCCCCTTTCTTTCTTTCTTTCTTTCTTTCTTTCTTTCTTTCTTTCTTGCACTACGTTATTTTCCCCCTTTTCTTCCCCTTTCTTTCTTTCTTGCACTACATTGTTTTCCTCCTTTTCTTTCCCTTACTTTTTATACTTTTTTCACATTGTGAAATATTTATTTTTCCATTTTCTTCTCTTTTTTTTCTTCTCCTTCCTACCACCATGACCTCTTGTCAATTTGTTAACTCTTTTACACAAATAGAAATACACTTTATAAGTCAAGACTTTGTTTTCGTTTAGGTTATATTTCGAGATATTCAGAGAACATTTAAGAATTGCCTTGCCGATAAATTGGTACAACTTGGCGTTTTAAACGATGGTGGACCACAGCAAGGGTAAGTGTGAAAATCTAACATCCCAGGAGAAAATCGAAAAACTGCTAGAATTCTTATATGAAGACAAAGGTAGAAGTAGGTGAAGTTAAACGTCGTAAAATGCTCCGATAACGTCTTAACAACTTCCATATACGATAAGTGTGAAAAATAGCATGGCATGGAATTTCCTTTCTTTCTAGATTTGTAAATATTGTCTGTATTGGAAGTCTCCTTTTTTATGCCAGTAGCTACCTGCATGGTGTTCCTGACCTGCAGGTTGTGCTAAAATATTTTAGAAGCAGGTTATAATTGTTAATTACTTTTATAATCATTGTTAATTTAAGCTCTTCGTCCTTATGGCAATGAATTCATTCACCGAGTATTGGGTTTAATCGTGTTAGCGAGGCAAAATCCGTGTTTCCTTGTGAATTACGCTTCAATTGTAGCTCTAAACTACATATACTTCCAACTTACAGCATACAATTACATACGATCAACATCTTGTATTTACCATAAGAGTATTTGGCACTGGCAGGACATTATTCTCTTAAATAGCGTTTATCAAACTTTTTCATCGTTAATTTAAACGCTACGATTTGTCGGACCGACGCATGGCCAATTCAGTCACGTGTCTAACACAAGAGATATTTTGCGTGTGAATAAGGGTCCACGACAT
>JAAAKL020012587.1:0-12944 GCA_010016065.2 Carybdea cf. marsupialis auct. non (Linnaeus, 1758)
CTTGTTACTGAGGAAAACCATAATTTTAATTGTGGTATAATTAATGTAAATTAATACCCTTTCTTACAGTTCTGATGTGTTCCACAATCCATGTGCTGTTAGCAGTTTAAATTGGAATGAACTTACAACGCAAAGATTCCGTTAGAGAGTTTTTTGAAATTTCTTCCAAAAAACTATCAGACACTTGTATAACGAGTAGCGATGAGCAGACACTAATAACATTTATCTAGTATCAACCTGAGTCGGGCATTTATTAGTTTATTGGTGGTTGATATCATAATCGGCAAGAATGATAACACTGAAACCAATACTATCTTGGTCATTCAGCGGCAATAAAATTGATTGCGAGGGTGAAATATTGCGCTTGGATATTCCCTCGCACGTAATTGTTAAGCAAACGAACGTATTTTATTTTATAGAAATATGAAAGATAATTTATTTTTGAACTATGCTTGGTATTCTGCCGATAACGAAGTCCGAAACATTAGGTATAATTGTTTCAAGTCTCTTTATTTCGGAAGTAGTTATCACTTGCATTTCGAAGCATGAAGAATTTCGACCTTCTAACTAGTTTAGAGAGAGGAAGACTGGCTCCGCTGCATTTTTAACCAATAACAATTTGTTTCTTTGCAAGTAACTGTTTTAATCCATTCTCAATCACTAAGGTTGAAGAAGTATGAAAAATCCTCACAAACCCAATTTTTTGAACCTAATTTCATTGGTATTAAATCCTCGGTACAAGATGTGACTCGTTTTATTCCGTTTGGGACTGAAAAAATGTACGGGGCTTACTTATTGGTATTTTATGTTATATTGACCCAAGCATGTTTTTTTGGTATCAGGTATCGGACTTACAGTATTGTATTGGTATTTGCATCGGCATCAGGTCAGAAGGCCGGTATTGGATTATTCCATATTAGAAGCACAATTAACATTCACTAAGGGAAGACGCGAGAACGTTCTTTCAGTCTGCGATGGGTTTCCTTACTTTGTAAATAGTTTATTTAGCACTTGAGTCCGTGTCGAGGCCGTTCGTTACTTTTGGTGAGCCAAAGCGAAGCCAGAAAACAACGCAAAACGGCTAACAAAGAAGCGGATACCTACATAGCTGATTCATGGCATGTATTTTTATCTCTGATCAACTATGTGGGCCACAATCCTCTTAAACAACAGAAAGATGGGGAATGGATTGTGTAGACGAGCGTATCGCTACGTGCTTAAACAATGCGAAATTTTTTTTTATATAATCAAAGGAGCTCAAAGCTAAATTTAAATTTTGACTCATACCATGTAATGATATTCAAGTCACCACTTTAAGTTCTCCTCACGAATGTTTGACTCAAAAAATTCATATGTTGGTATACCACGTTTAATTTCTCCCATTTTTAACTCATTATTTAAGGAATTTAAGGATGCACTGGTCAGGGGATGGTATTTTTCAAGTTAGACATTGCACACAAAACACATTTATCTGATCCCTCCTATATTCTAAGTTTTGAAGAGCCTTTCTTGTTCGGGGAGTCATGCATCTCTAGTAAACTCTTGACCTGCCCCTATAATATGATTGTGGCTCAATCACAGAGGAATGTTCACAGAGGAAAGCTAAAAAAAATTTGCAACTTACGTTCGGAACATCCCAAAGTCCCAGATCGTCTTTTCCATCCTGGACAACATGAGAACTGCATGCGCTTACTTGGTTTCATTTCATATGAAACTCGGTTAACACGTTTGTACATTGTCCTAGAAGAAAAGTGAGATCATATTTGGGTTGGTAGACAAAATACAAGAAGTGTAGCGTCGTGTACTTATCTCTGAATAAAACAGTTGTGCAGCTGAATGTTTTATAATGTTAAGAAGGTCATCTCAGCCACAAAGACAGGTTTTTATGCACTGTTTGCGAGTTTTTAGGTTTGATTGGTGACATTCTAGCAGGGAATCTCAGTGGTGATCGTAAGGGGGCAACTGATTCATGACCCAAGACTTCATTGGTATTTATGGGTCTGTATGCATTAATTGCGGAAAATGATGTTTGTGCCTAATTAAGAATGATTGAAGATCGTGAAAAGCTAGAAACTAGACCATTTTGAGGGAATATGGGGCCTTCAAAACTGCTCCTGACCTTACAACTCATAGTTTCCCACGTAAAATCGGGGGAAATGAACAGTAGCGGTCTGATAAAGAAATAAGGCAGGATTGCCACGTATAATCTATAGCATAGCATAACGAAAGGATAAGAAACTATAAGAAAAATATGGGGCGCGGGGGCGTTGGGCTGCAAAAGCCCTAAGAACACTTATAATGGAACAGCAAAGGCCAGTATAACAATGATAGGCAAAATTATTGAGGCGCCTAAGAGCGCCTGGAACCTTCGATGGTTACGTCTATAGTAAAAATATCCTACTTCCAAGAAAAGTGAGGTTGCCAGAGAAAAGTGATCTTTAGTGGTTTTTATCCCAAAGACATCAATAGTCATTTTATTCGCATTGTATTTAAATTGTTTGTGTGTTTCCATAGTTGTCAATCTAGTTCAACTCTAATCTATCTTATTGACGTAGAATTTGTGCAGTGTACAAGGAAGAACATAATCACGTGATTATAATTTAAACCTTGCCCGACTGGTAGCTAAAAAAGACTCTATATGTTTGATAAACCGAGCAGGAAGTTTTCTCTGCTTTGTTTTCAAGTGTTAAGGAAGGTAGCCCAGTGTTCTCTCGTAGCTGGTCACTCCATTTCTTTGGAGGTCTTCCACGGGGTCGTCTACCTGGGAATTCATCTTTGTAAGCAGGGTCACTCTATTGCATTACAAATCTTGTTTTAGAAACCGCTGTCTATACTCTATATTAATGATGACCGTAGCTGTCTTCTTCTCTTGACTTTTGACTTATTTGCGTAATCCCAATGGGGTATTCCAAAACTTCATTTGCACAAACTTCCTCCGTTCAGCTCTTTCTCCTGCTTTGCGTTCAAGTGTTAAGGAAGGTAGCCCAGTGTTCTCTTTTAACTGGTCAATCCATTTCTTTGGAGGTCTTCCATGGGGTCGTCTACCTGGGAATTCATCTTTGTGAGCACGGTATACATAACTATCCTCCCCTCTCCTTGCAACATGGCCAAACCAATTCAGTCTTCGTTTCTCTATGAGCTCAAGAACATTTTTTTCAACACCAGGCTCTTTCCTCAGCGTCTCTACTTTAACTCGATCGAGTAGCGTCTTCCGTAGCATTGACCTTAAACAGTTGTTTTCAAAAACATGGAGACTCTGCATTTCCTCTCAAAGTCCATATTTCACAGGCGTAAATCGCGACTGGGACAATAAGGGCGTAGTATAACATTGAACTTTATTTTGAGTTGACCTGATCTGTTTCTCCATATCCTTTCCTTTAGCCTTCCAAATGCTGAAGATCATAGAGCAATTCTCCTTTTGATGTCACTCACAGAACCAGGCACAACAGAGCTCCAAAACACCACGTTTTCAACCTTTTATATTCTGTTACCAACGATGGTGATACGATCAACTTCATTGGTCAAAACTTCCCATTTGGTGTGGTTTACTTTAAGCTCCCACTTCTGACCGGCTTTTTCGAGTTCACCAAAACTGCAGCAAAATATCGTAAATGTACCTTATTTCAGTGGATAGTGTTGAGTTTAGTTGCAAGCTGGATTGTAAACAGGAAAAGCCCATCTATCACAAACTCGAGAAAGATGTTAAATAGTGTAGAAGATAGGATACATCCCTGCCTCACACCTACTTCTACAAGAAACCACTGAGCTAGCTGGCTGTCTACTAGAACAGAGCACTCTGCTCTATTATACATATCTGTAATAATGTTAATAATTTGTTACTTACACCAATTGCTCGGAGCATTCTCAACAACGCCTTTCCCCAAACCAAGTCGAAAGCGGCTTTAAAGTCAATGAAGTGGAAATATAAAGAAGTTTTTTTTCATAAGGTTTCTCAATAATTTGTCTTAAAATGAAGATTGTGTCAATAGTACCTCTCGCATCTTGAAACCCATGCTGTGTTTCCTTAAGTTTTGTATTGTCTTTCATCTTTGTCAATAATATCCTAAGGAAGATTTTGCATGGGATTGAGAGTACTGCGATAGGCGGTAGTTTTCACGAAGCAGCTTGTCACCTTTCTTGTAGACTGGTGTAATAATCATCTTTGAGAAGTCTTTAGGCATCTTTCTTTGCTTCCGAGCAGTACAGAATATTTTGCGAAGCATATCGACCATTTTAAACAACCAGCCTTAATCACTTCAAGGGTTATCTGATCAATTCCAGGAGCTTTACGTCCAATCATCTTCTTTACAGCATCAGTTACCTCACTTTTAGTGATTTAAGGTTCAACCGTCTCACTTTCCAGGGTTTCAGATAGCGCATCTATTGCTCCTTCTTCATGAGAAAACGTAGTGTTCAGATACCTCTCAAAGTGCTGTTTCCATAGCCTACACACTTCGTCAGGTCGAGTTTGTTTACAATGATTGTCATCCTCAACAACTGACAGGGATTTTGTCGATTTCCCTTCCAACACTCTCACTGCTTTGAAGAGGTTGTGGTTGTCGTTTTTCAGGAAATCATCTAACTTTTGCCTCCAGGTTATCTCCATTCTGCTTTCAACTCTCTGCTTGACTAGCTTGTTCAGCCTACAATATTCGCTTCTCATTTCGTTTGAGGATGGTTTCTTCAACATTTGGAGCCTAGCTTTGCGCCTTTCATCACAGTGCTCCATCAACTGGGTGTCGCTCATACGTACATTGTTTTTGTGTCTTTTGTAGCCAACTACGTTCAGGGTCACATCATTCGTGAAAGTCTTGAATCTTTTATACATTACATCAATACCACTATCGAGAGCGACAGATAGAAGGGGCTCAAAGCTACTTCCAATTTTCACCTGCAGTTCGTTAGCGAGTTCTTCATTGTTCAGTTTCCCGACATCAAACCATTGTTGCTCGGTCTTCCTCCGCTTCTCCACCTCTGCAGCAAGCTTGACCATAACTAAGGCATGATCAGATCCGATGTCAGTTGAATTATAGACCCGGCAGCTCTTCAGCTTACTTAACAAATCCCTTCCGACTATAATATAATCAATCTGGTTTCTTGTGATACCGCACGGGGAGGCCCATGTTACTAGCCTGGACAGTTTGTTTTTGTACATTGTGTTTGCAATGGTGAGGTTATTGATCTCACAGAACTACAAATTCTTTTCGCCATTAGGGTCACGTCTCCCAACTGCATATCTTCCAGCTATGACAGGTCAAATGGTGCAACCATCTCGACCAATCTTTGCATGCCCGTCCCCGATTTTTCTCTTTCCAAATGAAATTGAAGTTTTACAACTGCATTATAATTTACGATTTCAACGTATAGCGAAAGTGGCAGTGACATTTCTTTTACTTGATTAAGTTAATATACATAAACATGTTGTTTGCAAAATTAAGAATAGAAATTTCTGATGTGCTTATTCCAAAAATCAAACCAATTTTAGTCCACCGCATTCACCGCATATCAAGAATCTCGTTTTAAAAGATCCAGTAGCATCCTGAAATTTGAAAGATTGTACGACTGAAACTTTATTGCTTTCGCTTCTGTGGAAGCGGACAGATTTTTCTGGACAACACTTCCCCATGATCTTTTCGTCTATTTGAAGAATTCTTCTGTTTCTTCGTTTGCTGCTTTCAGATTTTCAAGAGACACTCTCAGGCAGTTCTATAGAAAATATACTATCATGAACATGCAAGGCAACGTATATGTTGTGTTTATGATGATTAATTTTGTCTAAGAGAGTCTTCGATGTACATTTTATTTCCTATTTTCTTGGTGTTTAACATACATGGAATCGTGCTGTGCGTTATGGAATAATAAAACACAGTTAGAGCAAGCTTTTGTTATATTGATGAATAGTCTCCTTTCCTCTAACTGGTACATCGTTATTTTGCAATTCAGGAGGTCATCGATAATACTACAAAATATAAACCTTTCCTCCACTTGAAAACATGATAGGAGATCCTTATCTGTCTTTCTATGATTGGAGATGATAATGCTTTACCATAGTTAGAGTTGTTTTGATAGTGTAATGAACCCAGCTGCTCTGCATCACTTTGTGGGGTACGTTTGGATCTCTCTTCGTCATTCAGTTCTTTTTGAGAAGTTAAGGCTAAAGAATTTATCAGAAGCACGGAAAATAAACTCTTCAACTCAGGAACTGCCCAATAATTTATTATCAATTTCAGATTAAGAAACCTCAAATGTCTCTATGACAGACATGGGAAGCGCAGTCGTAAAAGTGACACAGATCTGATATCTTAAACTTTATTTATTGGATAGTTAATGCCATTCTCTGTTTCAGTACCGCAGCCTACGATAAACTGACAGTGTAAAAGTTGTAATCATCAGTAACGTCTAATGGTTCATTTGAAGTCATTGGCATACCACAATAAAAAGGGCGTTCCTTCCTCTTCTCTCTCATTCCATTAAAAGCTGAACACAGGGGCTGCAAACAGCGTGGGGTGCCAATGTTTCACCTGGTCATTTAGTTTCATTCTGAGATACTGGAACGTGTGCTTTTCAGAAAGGAATTGGACCTTATTTGCCTCATCAATTAGCCACAAAAGAATGAAGACTTTTTTGCACTTTTAGTGATACAATCTTCAATACTTCACTCAAAATTCTATAAAGATATCAAGGTATAAAATTTTTGAAAGCCCAGAATTAAAACAACGAACATAGAATTCCGTTTGTAAAGCTTGTCAAACGCCTCGAATCTCTTCAAATGACAACATTAACTGGAAAATGTCTTTTTTAATTGAATTTTTATACGTGAAATTCGTTAAAAAAATTTACAAACCTACAAACTTATAGAGAACCGGTACATAATAATTGATAACTTGTAGCAATTATTATGACTGACAGTCATGAATGCAATGCATGCAAGCATTTTATACCTTGGTAATTTATACCTTGGTAATTGATGTTGACTGTTTTCGCCCTAGGTTTAAATATTTTATGAGTTACTGATGGCTTTTCCACTGCTGTAGTGATTTTTTGTCTGCTGGTGGTTTAGTAAAACATTGTGTGCCTTTTTGTTTTGAATTGGGCTCGTTGATGTTGGTAATGCGTGTATCTGTGTCACGTCTTTGGCCTCGTTTTGTGTTGAGTGGTATTATTATATCCTTAATAACTCCATTTGCCTTGTCTCTGCTGCTGCTACTTAAGCTTCATATCTCCATACTTTTCATCGACACATTAAGGCACATTCGTTTCTTTGTTAACTCTAAGTGTGGTAGGATCTACAGACGTTTATGAGGAAACACCGTGACACATGGAGAAATACCTATTATTGTTTACATCGAGTGCCTCCAACATGGCCACATCGAACAATTTCACTCCTCTGAAGACATCTGTGAAAATTACCGATACAAAATAACCTTTCACAGATTGGAACACTTTTTGAAGAGACATCAAGATATCCTGCTACAAATGTATGGTTTTGAGCATGAGAAAGAATAGTATATGAAGTCAAAGGCGATGATGATGATGATGATACAAATTTAATGGTGATAAAGTGAGCATGATGATGGTAATTATTAGAGAGCTTTCGCAGAGATGACGATTCACTAGACGACGACGATACTGGCGTGAGAGACATGGGCACTAGTTATCGAGTCGTCATCTCCAAATTTTACCTTTCGCAAGTAGGTTGACGTGACAAGAATTTAAAAAGACTATGATGACGACGAGGAGGACGAGAATGATGATGACAATGATGGTGCTTCCAGGGAGAGAAAACTCTGAATTGTATTTTATGGTTCTGCAATGGATGATGGTTTGTACCATGCGTTGTATGAATGTTATTTGAGATTTATACTAAAACCAGAGCCCCCGTTGTCTAGTAGTTAAAGAGTCGGACTCTCATGCCAGAGGTTATGGGTTCAAATCCCGCCAAGCCCGACATAAAGACTATCGGTTGGGAAAGGCAACGGGAGACCACCCCTGTAAATGCGCTCTCTCCCCAGGACATTGCTCACTCTGGCTGGGCAATAGGCTACGCTCGAAATCGAGTATGCCACAAAAAGACCCAACTAAAACCTAGACCGATTTTGTTTTTGTTCTGTTAAAGGACGTATGCAGTCAGGTAAAGCTCTTGGGCAAAATCTATTAAATTTATACCACTCTTTGACTTGAAATAGGAAAACAATAAGGTGAAGAACCATCTCAATTCTTCCATACGTTTATATGCGAGTTCGAGCGCCAGTTAAGAGATTTCTCCTCAGTACCACAAGATGTCTAGAGAATGGATGTGAATATTAGAATCTACTTTTATGACAACATGATCTAAACTTTGCAATACTTGTAGAAAACCCAGGGCTTTTGGTATTAAAAAGCTGCACATGATTACTGTAGCGTTAACATTTAACGGTGCTTTTACGTGATTAGTGTCAATAGATATATAGTCAACTCTACACAATTCTCCTATATCGCTTGTTAAATGGGCTCCCTTACTAGTATCCTTCAAGTCTATATATATTTAAACTATCGATCGAATAAAAATTAGGGGGTTGAGCTCGCTAGGTTGCCAGTGTAATGACTATTAGGCTTACTTTCGTGAGCTCATATGATCACATATGTTTCAAGCTTAGTGCTCCGTTAAGCATCAAAGTACAATCTTTACTTACTTACTACGTCTTCTATCCCGAAGCGTATGGGACATTTTCGGGGGGTGGGGGGACGGACGGGCCTACTTTTTGCTTGACAAAAAGTTAAACTTGCGCGCAAACTTGTAAACAAAACGTAGCCAGGGGTGTTTTATTATAGACTTCTATCAGAGAACACGACGAACAACCTCGCACAGATCATGCTGTATGACATTATCTATTTACAACTAACTTTTGTAAACACAGAATTCACTTTCATTTTTTGTATCTTTTACCCACTACCCCCAAAAAGATGTTTTTTCCAACTTTAGTAACCCCCATCTGCCAGCTCGTATGCTTATGACCACACTATTGCTTGTCAATGAGGTATTATTCCATGTGCTGACTTACCTGTATCCAGTACAGAAGACGTGTAGATACTCTCCATTGCCACTTTTGCATCGCCTTTTAAACGATTTTAGCACTGGAACACATACACTGGACTTAACTGGAAGCATTCTTTTCTCCTCTACTTCTTGTCCGCACACATGACGCCTAATGTAAAAGAGATTCCAATATATACAGGTTGGGAATCACAAACGGTATGTTTAACGCTGCCTAAACTGGCTTCAATAAGACATCGACATCATAATTATAAATGCATATTTTTGCCTATTGCCAAAGCTGACGTAGTGTTCTAAACTTGCAGTACTGGTAAGAGCTGCTAGGAAAAAGAAATACCTAATTACAGCTATTAATATGAAACGGAAGACAGTCCTGCAAATCGAAGTTCATTGCTTGAAATACAACTTTCTTTAACGCGGGCTTTATAGTAAATATTATCATCAAAATTATGCTAGGAACAAGGGAATTTCTTCGATTGAAATCGGCGATCCTTACCAAATGAAAGAATACATTCAAACAAAATAAAGCGAATATGATGAGCTTCAAAGGGCTAGCTATGTGAATGAATGCAAAGTAGCATCAGTCTCAAAAGAAAAGTAACGCTACAGTGTATTTTGCACATGGAAGTGAACTAATATTTTTCGGATATTCAAGCCAGCCTTCTACAGAGTTAGTTCATAGTAGCTTTATAAATCATTTCCGTTCAGTGCATCCCGTTTATGATTTTAATTGACGTACACGTCATTCTTTATCCCCACCTCGCCGTTATCTTGGTCACCACAATCAAATCATTTCATTTTTACCCTCCCCACTGTCAGCTATCCATTAGGTAAAAGGTTCTGCACAAATTTGAAACTTTCCAGATACTGAAGTAGTCTATAGAACAGTGGCAATGTCACAGTACTTTGCCTTCTTCGAATAAATGAGAGACTGCATTGATCTAAAGGAATGCGGACATATTTGCGTAAAATGTTACATATGGAGCACACAATGGATAGTTTCAGTACGTCTTGTTAGAAACTTATAGCTACCGTGGCGTCAGATTGCGCAAACATTCCAAATACTATAGCTATTCCAACTAAGCTAGTTATCGAGCCACCGGAAATGGTAGTGGTTATCGTTATGATTATGTCATTAGTATAAAAATAATTAGTTAAAGTCAAATACATTGTGATGCACATTGTCAAGACCTCACTTCAGTTACAGCATAGCCTCCATCTGAAGAAATGGACTTGCTAATTTTTTGCCAAATGGCTACATTGATTAAGTTGTAAATCTTTGAAGAGGTCTATGCACTTTGCAGTAACTCAAGTCTCATCTCTCAGTAAATCTGCTTCCATCGAACACAACAGTTATAGTCCGGTAAACATAGACCAAAATGAGGTCGAACCCGGAAAAATTAGTAGCAACTTATTTTGTTATCGTTGGAAAGTTTACTTTGTCAGGAGCAACATATCCGAAATCCGCTAAAATCCGTCTTGGACAATTTTTTTTTACGGATCCACAATCCACAATCCACGGATATTGGATATGTTGTTTCTAGCAAAATGATCTTTCCAACGATACCAAATATAGCTTGGTACGACTTTTTTCCGGGTTCGACCTAATTTTTGCCGGACTATTATGCCCAGGGAAGCTTTTGATTTTTAGCTTAATCAAACTAGAGCATGGATACGTTATGCAAATCTATGACGGTAGTCTAAGTGCTGGTCCAGATATATTTTATCCACGACATGTACTACAACAATCAACCATATAGCTCATAATCATCACCCATATACTAGGTAAGCAGATATGCATAACAAAATGTCTTTTAGAATTGTGGGAACGTCTCCATAACCTCCTTAAGCGTCATGAAGCGAACGAACTTCAGCTTTTCCAACAATGTTTCTTCATGAAGGACCTCGAACGAAAACAAACAAGGGAAGGGGCCGAGCCATAAGCAAGCTTACGTTTTGTGAAATAAAGCCTAAGTGAACCTGATCGCACACTCCAGCTGGCTCCCTATGTAAAGGACTCATTAGGTGGTGCTTTTTCAACGTCTCTTCGGTGGACGTTGGGATCGGTTATATATATATATATTAACACAGTCAATCCATTTACGTTTGGAGCCGTTATTCGATCTTCTCAAGCGATCAGCAGACTTTTGATTTTATAAATTTTACAGCTTTACTTTTGAGCATTACAGATAGATTTCCCGATTAGTTGCCTCGAATTAGCCATAATATCTTATATTAACATTTTATTAGAAAGGTTATTAAATCAGCCCAATATTAGCTAAAAGAATATAAACGAAGTAAAAGCATATCGTTGGATCCAAATTTAGAGCAGAAATGGGGATTCTTTAACTCTCTCGCAACACCACTGAAAATGGAAAAACTCAGCTATTATTGCGACATTGCTTGATGCTCTCACAAAATGTACCGACTAGACACAAGTATTACAGTAAGTGGTGAGGTACAAAAAAGGCGGACATGTGTGCGGTGACCGTATAAATGTTGAAGATTACTCTCACCTCGTCAAAGGAAAACCAATCTCCTTGAGAGTTTTGCCTTTGGTTACCGTGGGAGTTTTACCTAATCAGCACCACAGTGTTTATTTTGTATTAAGCACGTCAGAATATTGACATGACGTTGCAGAAGAACTAATCTGAAAGAATCTCGAGAGGGGATAGGAAAAGAATACGAGCCTTATCGTTGATCTGGATAAATCAGTGTCGTTAACAATAAAGTTCGTGCAACATTGACTCTATATGTCAAGCATTGAGTGCAGATTGTACTAGTGTTTTCTTCTGACTAGAATATTTAGGCCTTCATAACGTTGCAACTTGCTTACTAAACAGTTTTCTGGATCAGTAATGCCAAACGGGATAGTTTAACTGCTCAATTATACGTCTATTTCCCCTAGCAACATGAAAGTTATAGGAGTATATCGGCCAACAAATTTGATAATAATTAAAACATCAAAAGATTGGCTTTTTATGCTGATTTCAAATATATAAAAATCAGTAGGATTATCGTTATTCATAAAGAGCTACGAACTTAAGACAATTTGCTTTAAATTCAAAAAATGGGGGGAAACAACCCCAAAAAGCCAAGCAATATCAATGAAAATCACACCATCGGATTCATCATATTAGAGAACCCTACAGTAGAAGTCTTAAGTGACTATCTATAAAAACGTGGAATTCTGTGTTTTCGCCAGAAGAAATATCACAGAGACGTGTTTTGGGGGATTTTCCATAGGCATGATCGTATCAAACCAATGGCTCTAAAATTGGGATGGCTCATTCAAGCGGAAGTGAAAATTTTAGTGCCCTTTTTGACCAAAAAGATTGGAGGGCAACTAGTCCCACTCTTACGCTCCTTTTTCCCCAGAGATGATCCTATCAAACCAATGGTTCTCGAAGATTGGGAGAGGGCCCACTCGAACGGAAAATAAAAGTTTTAGTGCCCTTTTTAAGTGACCAAAAATATTGGAGGGCAACTAGTCCCCCTCCCACGCTCCTTTCATTCCGGAAGACATTCCATCAAAATTTGGAAACAGATATTTTGGTTCAGCACAGTGGAAGGTCCAAACTACCGCCCTTGGGAAGGGATTGCGAGTTTTTTACCCATTGTTTACATATCCCCCTTGCCTATTGTTTAGTTTTTTCAACTGAAAGTTAGGAGCAACATTAAAACCCAAAACGAACAAAAATTATCCCGTATATCAGGGGGGCTGCCGCTCATATACGGAATAATTACTATTTGCTTTAAGTTCTAATGTTGCTCTTTACTTTCAGTTTAAAAGACTTGTTTTTTTTTTATCTTACTGATAATAAAGAAGCAGGGCAATCATCTAAAAGTTATATAAGAAGGAAAATTTTTGCCGAGCAAAGTGGACTTTTTACCCCGAAAAGTGGGTGTA
>JAAAKL020012588.1:0-12943 GCA_010016065.2 Carybdea cf. marsupialis auct. non (Linnaeus, 1758)
ACGAATATGTACTTGAAATATCTGTCTGTGCATGAATATGTATTTTTGAAATTAATAAGATTTACCAAAAAAGGTATTTTCTTGGCTTAACCAAAGACAGCAAATCAGAATGAAGAATGTACACACCACCTGTGTTATTTCAGTAATAGCTTATTATATTGGTTATATATGTACGTGAATCAAGCTGCTAGAAGGACCTGAAAAGACTTAATTCTGTCCAACTTATTTAGCCGAACCAATGTCTAGGCCTACCTGAAATTAACAATCCTTGACTTGCCATCTGATTTGATGTATGGTAGGTCAAATTTTTCCAAGTTGCCTATTCATTCAAGCCAGAAACTTGTCAAAATCTTACGGCAAAATACGGCTCCTATTGTTTTTCTATTGTAGGCTACCTACCAGTGACTATTAAAAATCACTTTGAAAATCTACAATACCCTACTAGGCTGTAGGTTCCCTTAATAATAAAAAACATATAGCCAGTACTAGGGAAAAGGAAGTCATATAGTTGCATTGTCTAACAGGTGAACCCACCAAATAACAATAGCCTATAAGCAAAGCTGCTAATAGCCTACTAGCATTTTCATTGATTAAAAATCGCACAACCTTCATAAACTATTTAGAAGTGCCTGAGACATCAAACGGCTCTAGTCCTCAGTTATATAGATTGTGAGGAAGCGTTTGAGTTTTCTGATATAAAAGCTTTACCGAAGGTCCTATTCTACTATGGTATGGCAGAAAAATCTATTAGAATGATTAGTGCTGTGTATGAGTGTAACAAGGGTGCGGTATAGGTAGGAAATGCGCTTAGAAGCCGTTCCGAATTCTATCAGAAGTGAAATAGATTTGCGTTCTATCATAATTTATACGGACCATTTTGACGAACGCATGGAGCACATTTTAGGCAGGGGGAAAACACATAATCAAATGGAGAGGTAAAACTCTACTAGACTTAGATTAAGGTGATGATTTATGCATCCTAGATGAAAGTGTGAGAAAATGACGAAGATGAAGCGTGAAAATTTGATCGACCCATTCTCTCCTCAACGCAGAACAAACTATTCTTCACTTGGGAGTTTGGACAGAAGCAAAAACTACTAAATGTAGTGATTTTTGCTCATTAAAGTGGAACGTGAATATTCAATTGAATTTCTAAATTACATATTGCAGATGTAACTCTCTGAGAGCACATTTCTCAGTTAACCTTTAAAGTTACAACTAAATACCGTTAGCCGTTCTTCAGAAATTTCTGTTGCGCCATTTTGCAAACCATCCTGGACATAGCGTATTTTCTTTGTGTTTGCAATCCCGCTCAATATTTTTTAGTTACACTTTAATACACTTAATCTTTTTGGAGACCTGTCCCAAAAAGAGTGAGACAGGTCATGTCATCACCAGTGTCAAGGTTATTGGGCTTTTTGACTATATTGAACAAGACGGTTGTTTCAAATCTTAATCAGAAGTTTTGGAAGAGAGCTGCCAAAAGGAGAATAGAAAAAGGCCTTATTGGCCTTTATTCGATTCAATTTGGCATATCTTTCAATATTCCAAATACTTTTAAGCAATACCCTCAACCGTTCCGAACGCACCCAGAATCAACTGATTGTCTTCGACATCTTTTTCCAAGGCTATGAGGGGTTCTGTTACCCCTAAAGGCAGAGTTATTCGATCTTTTGACTATTTTGAACAAGATGGTTGTTTTAAATCTTAATCAGAAATTTTGGAGGAGGGCTGCCAAAAAGGAAATAGAAAAGTTCCTTATAGTCATCCAACCCACTTTTTAACATTCCCCTAAACATCCAGGTGGGTTTAAACTGAGTAGTATCAGCTGTTCTTTACATATTGCTGACACGCCTTTTTGATAAGCTGGTTGCACGTAGTATCTTTCGATTCAATTTGGCATACCTTTCAATATTCCAAATAGGTTTTTTAACTAAATACCCTTAACCGTTCCAAACACGCCCAAAATGATTTGATTGTCTTCGGTATCTTTGTCCAAAGCTGTGAGTTCTGTCACCCTTAAAGGCAGAGTTATTTGTTCTTTTGACTAAGTTGAACAAGATATCTATTTCAAAATTATGATTGAAAATTTTTGGGGCAAGGACAACTACAAAGGGTGGGATCACAGGCTGCTGAGAGGAGGCTCCCAGCCATCCAATCACCCTTCAACATCCCCTTCAACATGTCCAATAAGTTCTAACTGAAAACCCTAGACCGTTCTGATAACGTTAAAGATTCTCCATTTTGATGAACTAAGCATATATAGTGTATTTTGGATTAGCATAGCTTATCCATCAACTTTCGGCAAAGCGGCATTCTCCAGAGCTTTTCGGATACAAACAGAAAAAAGCGTTCTCCTTTTCTTAGCAATAAATCCTGTATGTCAACAATTGCTAAATTGAAAAATTTACAATCTTTTCCCCAGAGTTACGGAGAAATGGCATCCCTGAAGGCATAGCTATTAAATCTTTTTGACTAATTTAAACACATAGAAAACTAAAAACAATTGATGATTTTAAAGGAGAGGGAGAGCCTAAAAAGATCAAGAAGGAGAAGAGGTTAGGTACCGTTGACGATCTTTCCTCAAATTTATATTTTTCCCATTGAAGTAAAGGGATATACAGGAAAATATATACAAGGTGTATCACTGCTAAAAAAAAAAAATCTACAAAAAGAGCATACAGTATGAATGAACTAGAAATTAAAATGTTTTGGGAATTGGCTTCTGATAATTAATCGTATTTCGGCTTTAGCAAATATAGTTTCTTTGGCTTGCAGCCATTTATTAAGAAGAAGGGGTTAAATAAAAAGATAATCAAAACGTTTAAATGTATGTATAACACAAGAATTAGTAAATAGCAGAAATCTTGATATTCCAACAGACACAAAAACCTTGAAGTCTCACTCATCCTCTCCCCTGGCAGCCCCTTTTCTGCGTGCTTTTCCATTTCCTTAGTTTCAGTGTACCCTTAGCTTTTCGAGATGAGGTTTTAGGAATATTCGAAATACCCCCTACTCAAAAATCTATAAGAAAATGCTCGAATTAACGTAAAGTTCTAAACTCAGCTAACAACCATAACTTACGGCAAGCCGATAGCTTAACTCATAAATTTAGAAAGACATACGGGATGTATATGAAAGAGACTTGAATAATTAAAATTCAGCGGATATTTAAGCAGAAATTCAGCAGAAATAGAACAGATGGCACTGACTCTTGTGACATTTGGTTCTCTCTGGCTTGCCACTCTAAACTATCAACAACTCCTTAACATGAAGAAATAGAAGCGTTATCTACTGTTACAAAGGAAATCTTGATACATATACATTTATAGGAGGCCTTAAATATATGTGTATGCGGGTCTACACATATATTTAAGATTACATACAACGAAAAGAAAATTCTGACGAACTATTATGCTAGTAATTTCACATTCTATTGCTAATGAATTGTAATCGTAAATGCCATTTATTAATTCAAAGACAAAAGGCTGAATATCCCTCTGTATTTCATCACTATCTTCACCTATCTTCATCACTATCTTCATACTTTGCCTGTCCTAAGCCCTTGTATTAGTTTACTTTCAATCAGAGCTATAATGGCATAGAGAATTATAAAAATTGTTTTTTAAAATACGCCGTGTAGTGGTAACCCTAATACCAGATTCCTTTTTTTTCTAAAATAAGCCCTGATAATTCTGGTCAACGGGCAATTACCAAACCTCGGTTACTAGAATAGAATCGTCGGCTAATAAATTATTTTTTCCTATTGTTACCTAAATTATTTAACTCAGCTGAGTTTCATAGTTTGTCAACATATTCATATTAAATATTATTAAAAATTAAGGCAAATTTATCCATTAATTATGATTTTTCTGGGTGAAAAAAAAAACAATAGATTAAGGTTGATTCCAAGAGCTGCAAGTGCGTAAACTTTTCAAGCAGAAATAGGTAGCCACTCCTTTATGCCTAGTCATAATTCAGAAAGAAAAACTTCTTTTGAGAGAAAGGAGCAGAAAGACAATACAAGCTGCTGACCATTGTAATATAGTAAAATAAAATAATTTCTGCCAGCAGAGAACATTTAAATCAGCTACATTCTTCAATCAAATTTCCGAAAATGATCATCCTCCTGTTTAAATCAAAGACGCTCGATATCCCTCAACTGTTATCCAAGAAATAATACAAATTTGTTTTCCCGATCTATGTGTACTACCTTTCATCCTTCTTTGCCATACGGGAATGGTATTGCATTGGATGTCACTGTCAATTCTTCTCACCTAAATAACATCCAGCTGCCGTTTCCGACTTACTATAGACGCTGTTCTTCTCTTTTGAAGCTCCTCTTCGCTCACAGTTCAATGAGTTTTCGCAACTGAAAAAGTACATAATTTATGTAAATTAAACTCTATCGGCTTACTAGTTTGCAGAGCAACAAGGGCTCCACTAAAGTGTGGTTGTAGGAAACGTAAACTCGCTAAACTGAGTTGCACCCTGGCTATTCAAAATGCAATCTATATTTCAGAAGGTTGAAATTCCCAGTCTAAAACCGAGCAGTAGAATGTTCATTTGAAATTTGTAGATAACTTTCCCCTCGTTTTGCAAAATAATTTTAGTTTTGCAAATTAATCTGTTCCCACCCCTTAATATTTCGTTAATAGTCTCAAGGTTGACGTGTTTAATACACAAATTTCGTTAGTTTTTCTTACACAGCATCCGCCTTCTAAAGTAATAATGCTACTGAGGTAAATAAAGCTATTCAACTATTCACTTGATCAATCTTCTTGTTACCCAACATCAGCTCTTCGACTTTAATTTATACCACTTTAAGTGTACATCCTTTTTTAACTAAACATCTAGCTTGTTTCAAAACCAAACATTACAACAAAATTGGTTGGTTGTTCTTACAATCATTAATGGCGCAACAATACGCATATACACTATAAAAAACAAAATCGGTTTCTGCGGTCAAATCTTTAGTTGAAGCCTAATCTTTAAGAGTTCGATGCATAAGAAAACATCAAGGTTTCTAAATGTTTGGTAAATTATGTGCTCTACCAAATTAAAATACAACCGTACGTGACGACAAAAGGCTCAGTGAGCCCTGCAACGACTTCTCATTTCCAAAGAAACTCGCCTTTTCTATAGAAATCCGAGGTATATGTCACAAAATAGCTTCTATCATTGGTCTCAGTGTATTAGGAATTTTTCCAATACTACTTTTTTTTATTTGCTCCATACTTTCGGTAGACTTTGCAGGTATTTCTTCAAACTCATTTGAGTTTGTGTCAACTATTTTCAAACTGCTTCACCGACAAGAAGCAAATAGATTCTACCCTAAACAAAGTACATCATCGTTTTCATTACAATGTGTGTTGGTAGTTCGGATTAATTTCATGTGCAGCGTTTTATTATGCCTCTCTGGCAAGAACAGCAAATAAACAAAAGATTTGGCGTTATGACAGAAACACCTTTCATTAAGTGTTAGTTAATTAAAATAGTTCTGAATTGTAAAAAATGTGTTGCAAGAAACATTAAGAGCAAAATTAAAGCCTAAAATTACATAAATTTAGTGGTTATGCGAATCAAACTTAAAGCACAAAGTAACTGGCCTATATTGAATGAATAAATAAAACTTGAATTGAAAAAAACAAGAGACAGTCAAAGTTTGATATCACCATGACTGAATAAATGTAACTTGTCACATACAGAAATCAATACGAATAAATGTCTTTAAACGAGAGAAATTACACATTAGAAGTCATTATTTACATAATAGTTATGTTATTTCTAGAATATACACATTTATTATATAGAAAAATATTCGCTTTTCATATATATTTCGCTAGAAAGCCCAAATACTGGACATATATCCGTTTGCTTTTTCAACAACAAAAAAACATAATACTAAAATGACTACCACATTTTCATCAGTCAAAAACGAAAAATCATTGGAGCGATAAAACCGAATCTAGCAATAGAAGCAACTAACTTTAGAGGAAAAATATGAACTTGAAAAGCGATTAATGGTTTTAATGAAAGAGGAATTTGAAGGGAGGGGGAATGAACTTATTTTCAATATTTAATGATTTAAACTTACTCCTCTATATGCTTAATTTTTGCATGATCCTTGATTTTAAATATTCTTTCTGCGTTAAAATGCCATGCATTGCTAGGAGTGAGCTAAAGAAAGGGAAAAAAAACTTTTGGTCATTTGCATTGATATACAATCGCTGACAATGTAAAATCTTCATAATTTTGTAATCAAATACGACTGGAGCCCCCCTCCCCCAATACCTCTCGCGCACGCATTTCTAATCGTTTATTTTCAGCTTCCATTTTACTTTTCATACTTTGCTGTTAAAGTATAAGGCCACGACACTCTTAAATTCATTAACATGATCAAAATTTAATTCAAGTTTTCAAATTAGGCATCAGCATTTGTCAAAGCTTAACTCTTACCTTTGACTCATTCATTCAAAAGAAAATAAAGGAAGTATTTGAGAGACAAATTGGATAATCATTATTTAACAGATCTCAACCACCCCTTCCCTCACTATTCATAAACACAACAGATGGCACTGGCCCTTATTCTGTTTGTTTCTTTCAACTCGGCCCTCTTTATTCATATACAGAACAGATGGCGTTGGCCCTTATTCTTTTTTTTTTTCAAATCGGTAATACCTGATTATGTTCCTCCTACATCTGTTTTTCCAAACTTCCCTTATGCTAGTTACAATGATAAAGAAGTATGCTATGACTGGAGTTAATTCCTCTGCTGCACTATTTTTCTCATGGCCCCAAATCCATTTAGGGTCAAGTTTCTTGAATCGTTTCAAACTCCCTAAAATCCATATTACCATCGCTGAAAGTCTATATTGTTACAGGCAAATGGAACTAGAGGTGTTATCAGAATTCAACCCAATAGAAGTTCAAGCTGTTACAGAAGAACAGTACCCAGACCAGGGACTGTTGTGAGGAACTTCGATAATTTACCTTCGATAAATTATTCTCAGTATATTAAATTCAGTTACTCATATAACATTTTTGGGGAAAAAAGGGTGGTGGTGCTTAACTAAGAGTAACTTTTACCACAAAATTATCGTAGTTCCCTGAGCATGATGAAATCGATTTCCTTAGCGTCAGACCGAAAGGTCTCTTTCGTCTCTTTGATAGTAGTGAAATGTTTTTTTCTAACATTCACGAAACCAAAATGGTTAGGTTTTATCCAAAAAGTGTTTCTAATTAGTGACCACTGACCTTAAGATGGAATCACTTTATTCTTCACTTAATGTTAAGAAAATATTTCAAATGCTGAACCTCCAGTAATACATATCTAAACAACGAAAACAAATAAGACTTGCAATTTAAATGACTCAAGAGATAAAGAGCGTTAAACTTTTTCGTCCATTAATATTAATTAGACAATTAGACTAAGACGCTGAAAGTATTATACAGTCTTCACGAGTGTAAATTTCACTAACACACTAAGATGACTTCTTGGTTGAAATGACGTCATGGCTTAATCTTGCAAAAGACGACTTGAGAGCTGTCTTAGGGATTTTCTGGGACCTGCAGGACACACTGTCAGTATTATCTAACCAAATACCAGCGGATAAAATTTCTATTTTGTTCCCATTCCCAGGGAAGCTTCGTCCTGTCTCCCTCACTCCAAAAAACTATTCTTATAACTACATGAAGGATTCGCTGCTGATATACTGAAGGAAATAATCCTTCTTCATACAAGCCTGAAGTGATTTGGGAGCCACAAATCCGTTTATAACTCCTATTACCTTATATATCTTGTAAAAGCCACTAGAAAATGACTTCCAAAGAATGATACTTATCTTAGTTTAATTTCCATTTATGATATCCCGACAGTATGTTAACCCGTCAATTACAAGGCATTAGTTCAAAAACTTGTCGCTGAATTCAATATTGACACCCTAGTTCCTAAGGAGTCACCAGCTTTAGCTCATGATGATATAGTAAAATAAAAAAAAGGCAAAATTACAAGCCGAGTGCGGTTTTACCAGCCCATGATGAGAAAAAAAATGCCACAAAGAGTCATTAGTCCTTGAAGTCATCGGAATTTGCAAAAAAAGAATTAAGGCAATTGTGTATACTACCAAATGCTACCCAGGTTTCGCAGCCCTTGGACCTAGGTATATTTAGGTCCCTTAAGATTAATTGGAAGAGGCACGTAAACCTCTGGTTAAAAGGAAACGTGGATGAACACGGGAATAAACTTCAAATTATCAATAGTGGTCCACCGAAAGGGGTCTAGAAGAAGTCTTTTTGTTAGCATCTTCCATATATCTTTAAGAAGACAAACCCCTAAGAGATATGAACAAATAAGTTGAGAAAAATTGGAATTTTTCCATGGAAGCCCCAAAAATAGATTTTAGTAGGTTAACTTGACCTTAGGCCTACTTTTGATGAAAACTTTCCTAAAACTATTAATACAAAGTGAATACAGAAAAATTCAACTGAAAAGGATGGAAAATTAGTTTGTTTTTCTTCCTTAAACAAATGTTTTTTTTCCTTATTCAGCCTCACCATGTAATGTTCGTCACAGTGTACAACACGACCAGCACAGCAGCAAATGCAATGGAGATACTGCATGGTCTGAACTCAAAACTATTTGACTGCCCTGGCCGACTCTTTGTCAAATTCGATTATGTTTACTATCCCAGGAGTATGATTTCCTGAAACTCCTAATAAGTCTAGTTCGAAGAGTTTGATTAATACAGAGGAGGGGTTGAAAAATATCCCCTTGGAAGCCATTTTTAAGTTTTTATATCTACTCCTTCCGTAGCCTATTGAAATACTTAAGAAATTGCACAAAAAAAGTCTACATTTTAGAAAATAATATAATTTTCAGTAATTTCCGTTTCATTCTGATTATTTTTTGCTCTAGGTTTGGGGCATAATGAATAATATATACATAATTTATATCATATATCAATATAGTAGAAAGAGAGGACGATTAATCAATCATCATAATAATGAATTTTCTAACCCTAGTCATATGGTTATTATTGATCATCGTTGGCATTGTGTACTGTTTTGTTGCGTACTACCACGGTGAACGATCTGCCATGTGGGTAATGATTTACATAAGCGTTGCTGTATGTTTTATTCTTTATATAGTGAGCCCTGACGAAGATAATTGGCAATTTCACTATTCCCTGACTAGTGAGGCGTCAACTAGCCTTGTGCAAGACAATACTTGCCCATGTGCTTTTGGGTTTGTCTTTGGCGTCCTTTCAGTTATGGGCCTGCAGATTTCGTTAGCCGTCGCCTCACCAAGGAGCCCTCCAGAAACTCCACGATCTTGTATTTAACTTTTATTGTTTTATTCATGAAAGCCAATAAAGGGCCTAAAAAGGGTTGTGAAAAGGTCGTTTTGAGCGTGGATGGCCACAAGAATCATACATCCTTGAAGTCATCAGAATTTGCAAAAGAAAAAAAAATATTAACAGAAGGAAAAAAGGATAAGTAAGGCAATAGACAAATGGCCATTGGGCACTCATGCAAAGGTAAGTAACTTAGATCAGAACAAACTGCCTATAAAGAAAAGGCTAAAAATTTAAAATCAGAAATATCAAACAAAATGAAGAGCCCACAAGAGGCAAAAAGGTAAAAGATATTCAAGGGATAAGGACGAAGATAGAACAATTATTCCAGATTACAGAATTGGCAAAGATCCAAATCAAAAACGCAGAAAAGAAGCATCATGAACACGTTACAGAGTTGGCAAAGAATAAGATCGAACTCGCAAAACAAATATATAGAAAAAAGAAAACGCAATACGAAATGACGTAAATTTGAGCATACGTCAAATAAATCTTGAAGTATCTCCCTTAAATTTGAACCTGCGTCCGGCTAATATCACAATAACACGATACCTCATTAGGAGCATAATTACAAAATCGTGAAATCCTGGTTCATGGGAAACCAAATTGAGAAACGTTGAGAATCTGGTTCAGAGATCTGGTTAGAGGGACGTCAAACATCCCAAAACAAGTTAAGATATATGATAAAATCGGAATGCTTTAAAGTCAGTCAATACCCAGGCAAAGTTAATGAAGTGCTCCTTTATAGAGAAAATATTTTGCTAATAAGACTGAGTTGATGTGTGTCCCGATACACAATTTGTTGAAGTGAATCAACCAGACAATTAGTATGTAAGTACTAAAATAAAATTCATTGTTTATTAGGATATCGTTTTTGTTTCTGAATCCAGACACCAGGTATAATTTCCTTGGTCTCTAGGAGCGTTCTGTAGGGAATCTATACAATAAAATAAGACCCGTCCACCCCTAAGATGATTCTGTTACCAAGAATATTGAGCATTGTTAACATTGTCCCTCAGTCCTTATCCCTCACTTATTTTACTCCCTTGACGTCATCCTAAGTTAAACCTCCCATATGTTATATCCACAATAAACCCCTCATAACCTAAACCATTTCAATAACCCCCCCCCCCATCTTGTAACTTTAAGTGCGGCCTTCAAAAAAAAGACAATCACGGGAACTTTAAAACTTGGTGCCTGGTAACGTAAACAATTACGATTGTTTATTATTTGATTTTAAGTGTGTGTTTAGTGCCACAAATAAATCCAGAAAAACTTGAAAAGTTACAGGAAAAGTGGAACATTGTGCCATGGCTGTAGAAGGATGTTGACAGGCCCATCTTTAGGAGAGGATCTTTTATCGGATGCCGTCACCGGAGGAAGGCAGAAAATCAAATGCGCAAATTTAACAACTAATGATTCCTAGGTGCCTGATTTCTGGTGTGTTATAACTGTCGCATTCACATGTCCTCATGGCCACCCACCATAACGCGGAGAGAAGCTTAGTCAAACTATGAAATGTTGCTATTTCGACAAGATATCGAAACATATGAAGAATGAGACTCAGAATTGCCATATTTGCATACGCAGAAATATCACCCGCAAAGTTGTGCTCGAGCTACAAAAGAATGTCTCCGCTGAAAAAAGTTTTGTAACATTGTGTTTGGACACTTTAGGTCCTTTGCCTTTTTCTGGAGGCAACAAATATGTCGTTGTCTGCGTAGATGTCCGTACTTACTTAGTTGTGTTAGAACCTGCACCAAATTTTGCTGCAGAGACTATTTGTAAATTTTTACTGCGTTGCGTTATTTCTTATTTTGGGTTGTTTCGTTTTCTATTGGAAGTTTGTCACACGGCCTTCGGCTCAAGTCTTTTTAAACGCCTCATGAGTTTCATGAAGGTGAAGAAACTCTTCACCAGTCCTCGGGCTCCTTCCACGAATGGACCAGCAGAGAATAAGGCAATTTCTGCAAACGTCTAATTTGTTAATATATTGATGTAACTTCAGGATCTTGGAGTGAATTTATTCATCTATGTCAATTCATTTTGAACAGTTCCATCAATCATCCAACAGGGTTCTCTTCCTATGCCTTAGCATTTGCTGATGAACCTATTAGTCTCCTTGATATGCAGATCTCACGACCTCGACTCTAGCTTTATCAAGATGACGAAGACTACTTAGTCTAGCTTTTAAAGGAAATTTTCACTACATATCCTATTTCTAGTGAAGTTCTCCGGCAAGAGCGAGGAAGACAAGCAGAGCAGTTTAATAAAGGTTGCACCACGGTCTCTTTATTATCTATCGGAAGCGTAGTCTTCATCAAAGATGACGCGATTAAACCTAGTGCCCCAAAAGGCGTTAGTTTCCAATATATTGGTCCATACTGTGTTCTGCAAGAAATGTCTAAACATGTATTTCTTTCGCAGTCCTTACAGGATCCTTATAAAAGGAGAAGGGCCAACATCCGGCTGCTTAAAGTCGTTGGCGACAGTCAAGTGTTCCCCTCCCAACATCCAATATTTTCTAAAGGGATGGAGAAAGCTTTACCGAGTCAGATGGAGCCGAGTAGCTCTACACGCGGATCTAGAACAAATCCAACGATGAGAATATTTGCACTACGCCCTGCAACTGTATTTTCAAGAAAGCTAGAGGACAGTAGACAATAAACATAAAAAAACAATAATTTAAATAAAGCTGATTAAAAAAAATCCAAGTGGCACAGGAAAGCATCCACACCAGACCACCAGCCCAGAACCAAAATGGAAAAAATTCTGTCGCATCCAAAATGCAGTCTGCTATCAAACCCTAGTCTTTTCCACAGTATGCGCAAGGATGAAGCAGGAGGGTCAGACAATCCGGTGGTCAAAATGGGGCCAAATGGCTCTTTATCCTTTTCGTCTCAGAGGTATCCGGCTCTGTCAAAGATCGAACTAAAAGTTTTGCGTCGCAATGCATGGCTTTCTGTAAGGTAAAAAAATTACCCTGCCAGCGGAAATTGCAAACTCATTAGACACGTCAGTATCTCTCAAATTAACGAAGGATTAGATTAAATCGGAAATAAAATAATTAATACCACAAATGAAGTTTTGGAACTCTCATCATTTAATTTAACCCAAAAAGGATTAAAATCACCTGCACCAACGGCCAACTGCTTGTTCGAGCAATTCCACGAAAGTCAAATTTTAGAATCTCAACTAACTGGTCTGGATTCCACAATGAATTTGCACCGAGGGTCATCGCAAAGCGCAACTCTTAGCTGGTTGAGGTCTAGCTGGCTGAAAAGGTTAAATAGCATTAGAGCTCTTCTTTAAGTGAAAAGAAGTAAAATTCCCAGAAGTTTAATACCCGGTCTTGGCAACATCATAGGTTATGTCGCTGGATTAGCCGCTGATAGTCAGGTTCAGGGGGTACAAGAAACACTAAACGACAAAAAGAAAATAAATGACAAAGTTTCACATTTTTTAACCTAAGCAACTAGCATTATTCATTCTTCACAACCGGATGTCGCAAGGGTTCAGGACAAACGATGCTGATTCGTACTTGCTTTTGAACCTTTATCATTTAGAATTTAATTGTGTATCCTATA
>JAAAKL020012589.1:0-12943 GCA_010016065.2 Carybdea cf. marsupialis auct. non (Linnaeus, 1758)
TTTTCAAATAGTTGAAGTGTAAATCTGTCAATAAATTTGTAGCTACATGATTGGAAGAAATTAGGGATCGGTTGCTTGTTAATGAATAGGCATCTGGGTGATTTGCAAACGATTTGAAAATTCGTACTTCGTCGTTCAAAACATACCTCAGCAAAATTGCTTGAAATTTGTTGTGAGACACGGTATTCTGGATAACTCAGTATTATTCCTTGACGACTAAAGCCAGTGTTGCAAACTCGGACATACATATTGAAAAAAGGTATTTTGACAGTGTGCAAAACTGAAAACAGGTTTTTTACCACGGGCTGACAACAAGCTTGGACCGTAGAATGTTTGATACACTTGATGAACATGAAATGGGTAAGGAAAGGCAATTTTTTATTATTCACTATCAAAGGATAGCACCGTGCAATTTATTTTGTAATTAAGAAATTTTTTATTACGTCTAGCCCGGTTCTAATGCACAGAAATGCCTACGTTGGAGAAGTTGCTTTTCAGGACCTACAAGAGCTTTCACACATGATGCCATATTGGTCAGTTCCCCCATACAAATAGCTATTAGTAAGTACACCATATACTCCGTATATTTCTTAATTAGAAGTGCCCTTCCAATCCAGATCACCAAGCAACACTCCACTAATTATAACTTGCAGGAGAAACCTAATAACGTTGTGTCCAAAAATTTGTTAAAACAAGATATTGTATAACCTTAATAAGCCAATATTGATGTGGGCCGCAGACGCCAACAAAAATGGGGACAAATATAGAGCTTGATAAATTTATTTCCAAACTTTGTTTCAAGTTTTATTTAAGTGCATTCTTATTCAAAATTATGCATTTTAATTGTAAATTGATACTTGGACTTAAAATGTGTCTTCCAGTTTATAGTATATACTTTCTAACTTGAAATAATCGTTCGAACTGAGAAAAATTTGTTCTATTTAAGAAAGTCCTTTTAATTTTAAAATATTTCCTCTTCTTTCTAATTAAAAAATACGTTCTAAATTTATTGATGGTTTTATATTAGAGATATACGTTCTAACGTAAAATAATAAGCTGCAATTAAATTCTCGCTGATATCTTGATATTTTGTCAGATATTGTAGTTTGACCAATACGGGTAATCAAAAGAAGACCCATGAATCCGAATCCAAGGTGAGCCGATATTCGTCACTTTAATAAATATGAAGGATTGACATAGGCGGAAAATATTTTCCGTCAAATATAGTTGTGCCGATATTCATTCGAAACACAATTTTACGCCCAGTATATATTACGTAGAGAACTATAATCATAATATCCATTCTACAGCAGTTACGCTCAAAATTGAGGTTCAAGCTGCATAACGTTTTGGTAAATCCTTCAAAACTATGCCTATTTTCAGTTTTGTCAGCTTGGTAAGTATTGACATTGCTCACTCTAGCTGGGCAATAGGCCACGCTCGAAATCGAGTGTGCCACCAAAAAAAAGGTATTGATTTGGTTTTCGGTGGAAATCAGCACAAACTCTCGAACCTAATGAAAAGATGCTAAGCTTTTGCTTTCCAACGTTCGTAATAGGGAATGCATTCCTTGTAGGCCTCAATGCTACATACATGATTCTGGTGCGCAATAGAAAACGAATAAATTGTTTGAAAACCCTGAAGATAAAAGCTATTGACTTGGAATTCAGTTTCTGTGCTGTAACAAGCGTGTTCATATCATACCTATAATTTACAGAACATGATCGTTATTGATCAATTTCACAATCATCTTCCCTTTTATCTTCGAGTAGCTGAAATATAATCATCGTCGTGATCGTGATCCACGGTTCTTTTTTAATTCTACTACATACGCTGGGTTCTCACATGACCAGTCTGAGCTAGTCGCCAATAAGCAGGATTTTTGGGAAGGTTCTTATTGAGCTCCCCTGTGTCTCTGCCGAGCATGTTTCAGGTTCTAAACATCACTTTCTATGCAGGTTTAGCGCTTCGAAACAGATAGCCTGAAGCCCGCATCCTTGTTGCAATGATTACTTGAGAACTTTCAGGAAATTCCCGGTTGGTCTTTGCTGGGCATATTGTGGCTCCAACTTATACTGACGATATGTCGTAAGAGTTAAATCTTTTTGCAGTCCATGCTCACGCCATAGGCTTTGTTAATATCAAGAAATGTTTGGACATTCACTACTGTAAACCTTGTTGCAGAACTCGTTCCGGAGTTAGAGTTCCTGCTATCGAAGCCCCAGCAGTAATGTGGTCGAGCCCAGAAGCTGCTAAATAAACACTCTTTTGAATTTTTTATGTTTTCAAAATCTCAATCGATTTACATTTTAACGGACAGTGGACAGATTTGATTATCAAACGACAGGACTTCAAGCCTTCGTTTCCTGATACGTTTTCCTGATCTGGTTCCGGCCACGCATGGAGTTGGAGCGGGAGTGGTAAGAGTGCAGTAAAAACAAAACAGCTCAGCAAACTCGCCAACCTACCAAAAGGTATCAATGACAAACTTGTGACACTTTAATTCACTTTAGTGAATGACCAAGGCTACAATGTTAAGTGCATATGCTCCAACAATGTCAAATGAGGAAGAAGCTAAAAAGATGTTCTATGAAGACTTGGATGCTCTTATCAGCAATTTCCATCCGAATGACAAGCTAATTGTGACCGGTGACTTTATTGGAAGGGTTTGGAAAAGTCTTGCTTGGAATGGAGTTATCGGAAAGCTGTAACAGCAGTGGACATCTTCTCCTGTAATATGCATGACTTCATCATCACGAACACCTCTTTTTTACCTGGCTACTCAACAAAAATCGTCCTTGATGCACCCGATTTCCAGATATCTTAATGAGAAAGCAAGAACAGTGAAGTTTACAGCTAGCTAAAGCCAAGTGTTGCGTTGCATGCTGGACAATCCACAGACTAGTTGTCTCGAAGCTGAAAATCACAATCGAACTTAAGCGGCGGCCCTAGCGCAGCAATATGCTAAAGAGACTTAACAGCAGAAATCCAGAGCATTAAGAATCAAAGGCTCCACTAATCAATGGCCTGGTCAACTGTCCCAGATTGATGTTAATTCAGAAGATCTGGACACAAACTGAACCAATTGGAAGGATTCAGTATCTTTCACAGCTCTACATGTACTTGGCACCAAAGCCTGAAAGCAACCAGATTGGTTTGATGAGAAGGATGATAATATCAAAGCCCTGTTGGAAGAAGAACACAGAGGTCACAAAGCTTACCAAATGATGCTTCATCTGGTGCTTTTCCAAGGGCCCCGCGCCAAAGTGCAAGTTATTTTCAGGAAGATGCAAGAGACCAGGCGAAGTAACAAAGCAGAAACGATAGAGAATACCGCCGCGAGAAGAGATTTTACTGTGCAGTGAAAGACCCTGTATGGTCCTCAGAAATCTAAAACATCCAAGCTACAACTTCTGATTGAAACAAACTTCTTACTGAAAAGAGAAAAATACTAAAGCGGTTAGCCTAACACGGTGATTCTCAACCCTTTTCGACCTGCTGCCCCCTTCGAGCTTTCCATTCTGATCAAAGTACCCCAATCCTCCCAATATGCTTCATATGTTACAATAAAAACGGATCAAGTGATGTTTTCAAATATGATTTTCAATTTAATCTTTTTTTTTAAATACAGTGAAACATTTCATTCACAAACTTAGTCAACTTAGCGGTTAAATAAAGTTTCTACGAGAGTTCATCAGAAACAGATTCAACGTGATGCCAGAGCATGCTGGTCCTTGATCAATAGTTCTATGTGAGGCTCTATATCAGTCAGAAAGAGCCTCAGGTCGCCTTTCCTGTATACGTCCAAACGGTTACGTTGCTTCATCAGGAGCGGCAGCTCAGTGCTAAATCCTCTCTCGACAAGGTATTAAATCGGAAATGCAGTAATGAAAAGTTACGCTTCTCAACAAAATTGAGGGTATGTGCGCCGTTTTCCAATCACCAGTCTTCCATATCCACTACGTGAAAAATACTTCGTGGACTCGATGTCATTCTGCAATGTTAGTCATTTATCTTGCGGTTCGTTTTTTACATTGATTGCTTTGTCCCTGAATGGATCAATAACCCACGAAGGTATGTTAAGAGCAGTCAAGTCTTGAAAACGAAAGGGTTGAAACCCAGATCTTCCCAGTAGACCAAGATACAGTGGTCAAGTACTGGTGTGAGGGAAGCCCAAGTGAGGGAAGTGGAAAAGGTGTTTCCTTCCAATCTGCTCTCTGTACAGTTAAAGTTTAGCAATGAAACTGTCAACTTCACTATTGACTTGAACGAGCGTTATCCCCTTTCCTTGCAACATCTTGTTACTAGCGTTAAGATGTACATGAATATCAGCAAGATAAGCCACATCTTTCTTTATCCTGGATATTTTATGATAGAGAGTGGGATCAATATCTTCCAAGAACTCCAAGACCGTACTAAAGAGTGATTGAAAGCGGCACAAACAGTTCCCTTTCGAGAGCCACTCAACCTCAGTGTGCAGCAGGAGACGTTTGTACTCTTCATTATTCTCATGGCAAAGCTTCTTAAACATCCTATCATTTAATGACCGAGATTTTGTCTTGTTTATAGCTTTGATTACGTACGTGGTTAAGGCTTTCATTTAATTTTCCACTAACGTTTTTTTGCTGCCAAATGATGTCGGTGGGTGAGACAGTGAACTGTAAAGATCCCAGGAACAGCTTGTTTCAAATGACCTATAAATCCGCGCTGTCTGCTAACCATAGATGTGGAACCATCAGTTGCACATGACATTATATTGGTCATTGGAATATTATTTTTGATGAAAAAAACTTTCAGTCACTTGGAAAATGCTTTCCCCTTTAGTATCTGTTTCCAACGACTTCACAAATAGTAACTCCTCTGCTAACCTGTCCTCTTTGATGAAACGAGCGTAGCACATTGATAAAGCTTCATTGTTTCTGACAGTCGATTCGTCGAGCTTTATAGTGAATTTCGCGCATTGAAGAAAAGCACATAATTGAATGTCCACGTTTTCGCCCATTTCATCGATTCTTCAACTAACAGTGTCGTTACTGAGTGGTAAACGTCTCATCACAGGATTTGGGTCTTGATTTTGCACTATTTTTGGAGTCGCAGTACTTTTATTGAAAAATCAGGATACAGTACTTTTCTTCTCAACACGTGTTTTTAGCTCTTTAAAAAAGCTCACACTAGCCTCAGCCTTCTCTGGATGTTTCTAATGCAGATGCTCTTAGAGACGGCTCGGTTTCATTGCTTCATTACTGAGCACAACATCACACACTAAACACATCGGCAATTTCTCTTTTATGAGCAACGGAATAATCCATATTTGATAAATTCAACCTTGTTCTGCCGGCATTTCTTCTTTTTCGTAGGGGCAGTCATAGAAATAATTCATCTAAAGAATACGAGACGCAAACGTCTAAACAGATACATCAAGCGAAATGATCAATAGCTTATCCACGCACAGCTTGGTAATACTTGGTCACAAGACATATACAATGCTCCAAACTCAAACCAGAGATCATGACAAACGAGAGTGTAACACCGAACAGGAGTATTAATCAGAAAAAAATCAATCGACGTAATTCACGGAATGTTATGCAATGTATTCAATGATCACATGGATAAACTGTCTGAGGAAGCTTGCGTAATACGCTGCATAAAGATCAAAATTTATGACATGACCCTAGCAGCTGTCGCCCACGTGGAGTAAGTCAGCGCCCCCCTAGATACGAGAAACTCCCCTGTTGAGAACTACTGTCCTAACACTTCATTGCTGTCCCTTAATATGTCATCTTCAATAAACCATGAAGCTATTGAAAGCCTGCCCAAGTTACCCATAAATTACGTCTTGGCAGAAGGACCTTCTCCAGACGAGACCGTAAAAGCCATCAGACAGCTCTCAGAGGTTAAAGCCCCAGGTTCAGAAGAACTTCCAGCACAAGTGCACGAACATAGGCAACCTTAAATAGTAGAAAAGCTGACTGAGCCTTTTCACTCCATACGAGTTAACGGAGTAATACCACAATAGTTTAAAGATGTTCCCATGAAGAAGCTGTTCAAGATAAAGGGGAACTTCCTTTTGCGTGATAACCATCGTGGCATCTCTCTCCTCGGATTTGCAGAAAAAAGATTCTAATTCACGTGCTGAATTCACTGTCCAACCACCTGGAATTACGTGAGAAGCAATATGGCTTTCTCCTTGGCAGGGGAACAGCCGACATGATCATCGCTAAAAAGCAGCCGCAAAATAATTGTCAGGAACAGCACCATCACCTGTAAACAGTATCGGTCAACCTGACGAAAGCCTCTGATACTGTCAGTCGTGATTTCCTCTTGAAGATCATGGACAAATTTGACTTTCCTTAGAGGTTTGGGAATGCCGTGCGCCAGCTTCATGGCCACATGATGATGAAAGTGATTGATGATGGGGAAATGTCGGAACCTCTTGCAGTTTACAACGGTGTGAAACAAATATATGTTCTGGCACCTACTGCCTTCTTAGTCTGCCGAAGTTCAAATTAGCCTTGACTATCCTGCTGGTTGCTTCTACATGAATATTTGAAGGTGTGGAAAGTGTACTGCGAAGGTCTAGTTATAGGTTTCTTACATACGTTTTCTCCACACTTTCGTCAACCATTGAATTTTTCTTACTCTTAAGTAGCAAGTCACTCTCACATTGTTCTGTATCTATATATAACTTCAGCACACTTCTTGACGTGTCTAAACTTGCTTTTCACGATGTTATCATTTGCTATCTCAACTTTCTTATGGCTCTCCTGAGAAACTTTGAGATCGTCTGAATAAAGAGACCTTTCTGCATCCCATTTTCCCAACCTGCTCACATAACATCCACCCGCTTTATCTAATAGATTTCGTATTGGGATTTATGTTAGAAAAAATCCTACCGGGGAATAACTATGTCCTTGTAAGAACCCGTTCTTGATGTTTATCTACCTGCTAGCACTTGTTATTCTTAAATTCCAATCTTGTCTCCTAATTACTCATCATGACCTACGCCCATCCAACTATACACCATCATCCAAAAATGTCTTACTGTGTCACATGACTGTCGATAATCGTAAAGGGCCACTACTAGGTTCCTTTTGATATTCCTTGCTTTGATCATTATAGTACGATTAATGATTAGCTGGTGACCTGTGCCTAATACTTCTGAGCATGTTCCAATTTGATTCTTATCTCATCGAGTGTTTCTATCTGCACGAATTTTCATGTATGCTGCAATCATTACGGTATTACATATTCTAAGTATTGAGACAATTAATTGGTCGAAAACTTCACCCATGATCTATCTTCTCCAGTTTTAGTATTAACACCGTTCTTCCATGCATCATCCACCTTTGTTTGTTTTTTCAGGGGTATCAGCCTTATCATTCATACAATAAATACGCGATCTTTGTGCTCCAGTAAACATTTTCAACCCAAAATTTTGAATTCCGTCAATACCAGGAGCTGAACAACTTTTACTCTTTTTACCTCCTTGTAAAACCACTTTTCAGTAATATTTTTGTCAACTGTTTCTAATGTTTTGTGCTACATTATATATCCATTGTTTGTGTGGCGTAATACTTTCATCCTCACAGATTATTCCTATTATTACTACTACTACTACTTCTACAACTACTACAACTTCTACAACTACTACTACTACTATTACTACTACTAGTAGTACTTCTACTAATGCAGATGCTAGGTACTACTACTACAACTACTACTACTACAGCTACTACAACTACTACTACTACTATTACTACTACTACTTCTACAACAACTACTAGTAGTAGTAGTTGTAGTGCTATGACTACTACAACTACTGCTGCTATACAACTACATATGCTACTAACACAGCTGCAGCTTCTCAAACTACTAAGTCATCTTTTTTCTTCTTCTTCGTGTACAAGAGCAAAAATAAAATAATCACTTAAAAAATGGTTTGACTCTGCTTTCCTGCTAACATGTTGCAAAGAGTAGAAATTAACAGCTTCCTTTTCGTAATCATAAAATGCATTTTTCTATAGAAATGACTTAAAACTTGAATTTTAAACCTCTCCAATGCTCGTATAGCTTATATTTTTGTGTTGTTGTCTTGAATTGACGCTTTCTATGAAGATTTTTCTAATAGGAAAACAATTGAGGCGTTTCCCAAGTTCTACGTGCTTAGCCAAATTTCATACACGATTTTCAGCACTAACTCCATACAAAACGTGTTCAAAATCCATGGCGACCTTTACTATCTTTTGAATATCACTCGATAAAACCGAAAAGCATTCACGCGTCTCTCAGATTGCAACCAACGTATAAAAGAGAAATCAGCAGTGAGTAATCTTCCGCGAGAACAATGTGTCTACCAGTGAAATGACTGTGGCTTCAATATCCTCATGATTCGAAACCGTTCGTGCATTGCCGGGCTGTTGTTTTCCCTTCCAAAGAGCTAATTTCATTTTTCATATCATTAACAAAATGAAAACCTTATTCGGAGGCTGACAGTTGTTGGTCCATGTTCAAAATCTAACTTGCAGGATCAGGAGAATCTTCAAAAGTGTGAGAAGGTAAGAATACAGTTGCAAGTGTGATTTATGTTTCAGTTTGCACTGGAAGGCCAAAATGCGTGTATGACCTCCACACTTTTTTATCAAATAGCCACAAAACACTGAAGTCAAGGTTGTTATTGACATCTATGTTCGTGGATTATTTGTTACTGCACTGACATCATTTTGTTGTCAAAAACTCTCAAAAACGTCGATCATTCATGCTGCGACACGAAATGCTTTTGCTGGAAAGGTAGTTGTATCTATCTAGATGTAGATTCTGACGATGTTATAACCGATGAAATTAAGCAGGATAAAACGATAAATTATTCAACCTGTATTTAAAGAATAAGTTCTCATTCTTGATGTGATGAGTTGATACCATTGTAAAGCAGTTATGAGATTTAAGTATGTACAGTTTAAGCTGTTTTCCAAAGCAATCAAATAGTTTTTAACATTTTAGATGCTGTAAACGATGCCTCCCTGTTATTGCAGCATTCGCAGTAAAATCAAATGAATTAAGAGATTTTTTAAGGGACTATAAATTTTGTCATAAATTAAAGTTCAGCCTCGACGTGCACACGATGTAACTAATCATAAATTCTGCGTATCTTGCTCTCTGAAAACCATTTTGCAAAAGGAAAACAAAAAGGGTTAAGAGCTTTATAGGCATTCTGAAAATTTGACTTTAAATGTACAATTTCGACTATCTTAGTTCAATGTTCATCGCTACAAGTACGTAAGATTATCAGAACGTCGTATTAAGAGGCGGTATAATAGTCACGTGTAACAGCATGCAGAGGCAAAAGTAATGAGATACTTTGTTTTCACTTGATAGTTGCCCCCTGCAATATCAAAAATTTGATAACAATCCTCATGACATACTACAGGTCATGATTCTACAAATGCTAAAAACCATAGAAGCTTCTGTGACCCAAAACAGTGTTCCCGGAGACACTTCAGCTTAAGCAACAGCCCTAAACTACCAAAGGACACGCTAGCTGAAATCTGGCAAGGGCTTCTTTTGAAGTTACCTACGTGTAGACAGAATTGCCGTCAGAAAAGTCGTCATGGTCTGCACGCACGTAATTATTCTAGCAAATGAAAGTATTGTGATCTAGGAGAATAAAATTAAATGCTCTTATTGACCATGCATTATTGACCATTACACAATATGCTTGCTGTTTATCTGTAAATTTAAGCTTTTTAACAAATTTTCGGAGCAATCTTTATATCTGCCATGACAGATAGTAAAAATCAGAGATCAAGCACACATCTAGTCTATTTTTCCAACCAAATTATTATGATGCATTAAAAGCTATTTAAAGGGCGTTCTGGATAAAACACCATAGTTCAACGTAATTGGACATCAGAGCCTGCAAAACCTGTACATGCCGAAAATGTTAAAGTAACACCGAAAGACATTGTGACTTTTTGGAGACTTTAAATACTTTAAATCCAATATTAAGCTTTAACGTTACGTAGCACAAAGGTTCTTTTACATAACTTTACATAATTTTGTAAATATGTATGTTTATATATATGCATACATACTATAATACTCAGGCAGACACAATAGCAACCATAAATTGCAAAGTATAGTACTCAATAACTGTAAAATGCATACGATGCTGACGGGGATCGTACCAGGGATCTATCACACCAAAACCGGCGACTGGACCACTGCACTAAATAGTACAATAGTTCCTGAATTCTCACCACCACCAGTTAACTAATTTTTTGTTTCGCTCTTAGCTTAATCAGTGCAATTTTCCATACATAAGACGTATAGAGTTCGTAGATATCGTTCCAAATATATACTTATGTATTGTCCAGGGCCGATCCCAGTCAGCACCACATCATCCATATGTACTTAGCTACTATGTATTCCATAATTGCTAGTGTGTCTGGATGAGTTCTTAGATTTGGTTCAATGTAGCACTTAAGGCTTACAAATACATGAAAATACATTACATCTTTATCATATTCTCAAAAAAACTTATTCTTCCAAATTCATCAACTCAACACTAGCCAACTACAACTACAACTCTAAGCTACAACTAAAGTATCTCATGACAGCAATATGTCACCACTGGCCGTAGGTGAAAGGGGACTACCATAGGTTCACGTGATAACCATGTCATACGGCAACATCATGACACTCCCATAACCTAAAATTACAGTAAACCAATGACGATAGGTACAAATCCTATAAACAAATAACCATTTTCTTCTTACTGCAGTTCTGCACACATCTCGCAAGATTTCTAACATATTGTCTGTCTTAAAATCATGAAACTGATTGCCTTCAGACTCAGTGAAAACTATCACTAAGTAGTTTAAATTGTCTCTAATGTCTATCGACAATTTCGTTTTCTTGCGTTTTTTTTCCAGTATTGTTTCTTACATAATAACAATAAAATTAAAGAAGTGGGCATTATTGCTTCAATGTTCATCTCGGTCGTAATTGATATCTTGCTGGCAATATCGAAAGCTGAGCCTCAGACACAAACTGTAGGCCTATATCTGAAAGTTTACAGCTCAAATCGGACAACAGGTTTGTGGTTAACATCTTTAAGCCACATCTCCACTAGACGATTGTTATGACGATCGCTGCCACGGTCCTGGTTACTCATGTACAGTTAGGATTTTCTTCATCGCTGCAGCGAAATAATTCGCGGGACTAAAAGTAGGAATGGTTTCTACTTTTCGTCCGACGTTTTTTTTCGTAACCTCTTCCTGGCCCTAGAGTCATCAAATCAGGCATTTCCTCATGGCGGCGGGCAGTAATATGACGGCTTCTAATCTACAAAACACTTTGAATATATTGTTAGCAAATAACCAAGACTGGCCTGTAACCCTCCGCAGCATAAAGAGGAAGTAGTAACCATGAAGACTATGTCACCACCACATTAGACAAAGAGGCATTTTTGGAGGCCATTAGGCAACATATCGAAGCATTCTACCCGCGTCCCCTGCTGCCTTTGTGCCTGCGCCCGGCGATCTCCTTGATTCGAGACTTGGTTACACAGTTGTTATTGGCTAAAGTTTAGAAACAATGCTAGCGACGATCGCCTTTCAGCTGTTCATGTGGAGATGAGCAAAGTGTTTTCGTCGCGAATTTTGTGGCGATCGCTTCAACGATGGGCATAAAAATCGTCTAGTGGACATGTGGCTTAAGATATTGTGTAATTATCACTAGAACTCTCTAAATCATTTTCTGAATTGGAATGAAAGGGCTTGTCATTCGATCCAAAGAAATGAGGCTTTATATTGTTGTAGTGAACCCTATTTTCTTTACCATTCTTCTACAACTTAATAATGACTTAATGGAGTCCTTAAACAACGGTTATTTTTATCTTAGGCCTTGTATACTTCAATGATAACCCAAAAGGCGTGTGGTCTCCTAGCACAACAAAGCTTCGTAGCTCAAAAGGCTTAGAATTTGAGCTACTAACCCTATCATCATATTCGTGTTTTTGATTCAATTGGGCAGAGGCAATATTCAAGGTTGCAACATCTCGAAGGGTCCACTTACTTGTTCATAGGCCATCTAGATACCTAGCTGGGCCATCTAAAGCTTGGACATTGTTGGCGAAAGAAACATTAAAAGCAAGAGTAGGCTCACGGCCATAAAAAAGTTGGAAAGGTGAAATGCCAGTACTGCTTTTTTTTTCTACTACAATAAGACAACAAAGCCGTGGCAAGTTCATCATCCGAATTCTCCTCATCGTTATTTACTCTAATTCGCAATAGTGACTTCAATGTTTTATTGAATCGGTCATAACAACCATCAGCCTGTAGGTGGTAAGCAGTAGCCCTAGGATGCTTAATAATGAATGTTTCTCATACTATCTTCATAAATGCAGACTGGAAAATTTGTTCCTCGGTCAGTCAGCATAGTACTAGGCAAACAATAGTCCGCAAACATTTGCTCGAAGGATCTCACAACAAATTCAGTCTCCTGATTAGGCAAAGCTGCGGCTTTCCACATACTGTATTTAACAATCATCACTAAAATATATCGATTTTCGTGACGTGTACTTTTAAAGAACCGACTACATGTACTCCAACTATACAAAAGGGAACTGGTTTCACTGGTATTGAAGACATGGGCCATGGAAGCTTGGGAACTTATTTTATTTACTTATAACTCAAATACCAGTGGCGGCTGGTGACCCAAAAAGATGGTGGGGCAGATTATTACGGGATGGCCTTTTGGGGCGTTGTCGTAAAAAATTTTCTTTGAACCACGCCCTTTTAACCCTAACAACAAGGGACCACCCCCTAGAGACCTTCACTTTGCGTGGTCATACAGCTTTCTAATGAGGGTGTGGTGTCCACGTAATATCTAAGTCACTAGTGCCAGTCCTCTCCATGTATATAAGCGTAATACAAGGAAGTGTTGG
>JAAAKL020012590.1:0-12943 GCA_010016065.2 Carybdea cf. marsupialis auct. non (Linnaeus, 1758)
ATGACGATAATGATTAAAATAGTAATGATGATGGTTATTCTTTCAATTGATGCAATGATGACGACAGTGATGACTATGATAGTGATGAAGACGATGATGATGATGAAGAAAAATGAAGAAGAAGGAGATTATGACAATCATGATGATGATGATGATGACGATAATGATGATAAAGATTAAAATAGTAATGATGATGGTTATTCTTTCACTTGATGCCATGATAATGACAATGATGACTATGATAATGATGAAGACGATGATGATGATGATGAAGAAAAATGAAGAAGTAGCTTATGAGAACCACGATGATGATGATGATGATGATGATAATGATGATGATGATGATGATGATGATAAAGATTAAAATAGTAATGATGATGGTTATTGTTTCTATTGATACAATGATAATGACAGTGATGACTATGATAATGATGAAGACGAAGATGATGATGAAGAAAAATGAAAAAGAAGGAGATTATGACAATTATGATGATGATGATGATGATAATGATTTAAATTGTAACGATGATGGTTATTATTTCTATTGATACAATGATAACAACAGTGATGACTATGATAATGATGAAGACGATGATGATGATGAAGAAAAAAGAAGAAGGGGAATATGACAATTACGACGACGACGATGATGATGATGATGATGATGATGATGATGATAATGATTAAAATAGTAACGATGGTTATTATTTCTATTGATACAATGATGACGACAGTGATGATGATGAAGAGAAAAAGAAGAAGAAGGAGATTATGACAATTATGATGATGATGATAATGATGATGATGATGATGATGATGATGATGATGATGATGATGATGATGACGATGATGATGACAGCTATGGATGTGACACTAGCGAGTGAGGTAAAAGATGATTGTAATGTAAAAACCTGATGTATTTACAGAACTAAATTTCTAGTCGGGGAAGCTAAAAATGTATATGTTTAGACAGCTTTGATTTGATAAATTAGATGCAATATTGGTTTACATCTGTAAAGTACGGTCTTGTAAGATGATACTAAAATCTGCCACTCACCGTGCCCGTGGATGTACAGAATTTGTGGGTGACTCAAGTATTTGCACCAGCATGCCAAATCGTCCATTCTGAATCTCGAGGTCTTTGTATCTGTACCACTCACTTCCAGTATTTCCCCAATAGCAACATGGTTTCCAGATGAAGGTTTGGACTCTGTAATCTTTGTAGTTGTCGATATAGCAATATTGCCATTAAAGTAAAGACCTAGGTATCCATCTGTTGTGAAAAGGTGGAAAATGTTACGTCATTCCTTAACACAATAGTTAAGAATGGAGAAAATTGTGTTGGTGCTTACAATAATAGTGCACGAAACAGCAAAAAACTTTAGTACTGACCACCTTGGGTTTTTAAAACGAAAGCACTGTTAAGCAATGTGACTCTTTTTACTTGCTTGAAAACCCAGACAGTGCAAAATTGTATACAGATGACCGCTTCCGCATAATATGTAAAGCTAGGTCTGCTTGAATCCGTCCTCATCAAAGCAAGAAAACCGTTGCTTTCCTGACAATAAGGATTCGTCTCTTAATTGGGCCTTTTCGGTTACCCATTCAGTTCCACAGACACTGATTGGTCAAAACAACACCAATCTAGCAGTCAGACTTCTGATTGGCCACTTTCAAAAAACTGTTTGGGTTAAGTTTTATTGATTGTCAAACATCTCTTTCACTCACAAGCAATATATCATCATTAATTCCAAAGTGAAATATTTGCTTTTCAGGTTATAGAACGCGGTGAAAACCTGATGACTTCCTCATATATATAATAATATAATGTATAATAGTTGTGCATCTCCAGTCAAGTAAACATTCCCTGATGTGGAATACACTCACAACAAAGATACAAGACAATTTTTGGAGTATTTTGCAAACGCTGTTGTTATTGATTCGTTACCCTATCAATACTCGTCTAGTCCTAGGATTGGGAGGAAGGGGGAGTGCTAGTAGATCTTTTGCTATTTCAAAGCTAAGAACTATAGGAAGATTTGTTAGTTTTGTAGGAGCAGGTATTTTAATGAACCTTTTTAATTCCACAAAAATAAGTTAAATCTTTGAAATTGGAAGTTATGATGTCTCATGACTGCTGAAAGTTGACAAGTTTCTAAACGCCATTCGGAAAACCCTTGTTGTGAGCGAGTTCACCGAAAAAAGAAGTGAAAGAATTTAATACTTTAGATCTACAAGACACTAAAGATAGGATTGAGAGCAAGAAACTACATTTAGATGCAATCTATCTAATTTGTGCCAAAAAAACCCCAGACCCCAGTCTCAAGTTTTTTTTATTCGTAGACATTTCTTTTGTTGGCGACTCTTCTTTGGGGGTAATTATGACGTCATCATTAGCTAATATTTTCAATATGTTTTTTTGAAAGTGCTTCTGAAAAAAATTTAAGAAGACGTTAGACAGTTTAAGAAGGGTTGGGTAAGTCTTTCTTGAGATATCAAAGAGATAGAGAACTGTTTTAAATATCCGCTATACCGTACTGGTATAAACGTTGTCAAGAGCACCAAGCTTACTAGCCCTCCTCCCTGGATATGATTAACAGGAAGAATGACGAGACCTTACTGCTTTTGTGAAATTTGTATAAAATAGGGGCCATCAGAATGGTATGCATATCAAGAAAAGTGTCATTCGCTGCAGGTATTGTTCTTGATTCTCCTTCTAAAATGTCATTTGTCTTAAGAAAACAATGTAAACCCTAGAACGGATATATCAGAATAAGACACCAGTCAAACGTAGTTTAGTTGCAAACGGTTCCATTGGAAAGTTGATGGAAATGAGAGCCATTGACGGAAGATGGCATCATAAATGAAACATGCAGGGGATGCCTCTGTGAAGACTACTTGTGCTATACTACTAATATCTCGAAATCTCCATTTGAACTGAAACGTGTATTTCATGCATAGACTTAAGAGATCTAGACCGAGTAAAGCGTCACGTGACTCATGGGAAGTATAGGCACTCAAGATGGTAGCATCATAAGGTGTAGAAGCTCTCGCGCGAATTGAAAAACAATACAGAAAGTAAACAAACGCTATGAAGAGAATGAAATAGCTCGGAACTTCTTCTGCAGCAATTTCAGTCACGGGCAAATACTTGTAGTGAAAATAGATCGTAATCTGATACCGGGCATGCAATGCTAAACACAACATGTGTTGACAAACGATGCAGCATGCAAAATATTATTTTTCTGCTAGTTTTATCGAGGTCCACGTTTTTTGTAGAACAATTGTAAGCTGAGTAATATTGTGGTATAATAGACGACGATTATAGACGAAATAAACTGCATTGTTTTAATTTAGAGCCGCGATTTACACCAACTTACTAAAAAGACTGTTTTGTGTTTCGATCCATTTCTCGCAATTTCGCGCGCTTTCTATACCTTCTGATGCTACCATCTTTATTCCCCATGCTCACCACACGGAGAACAATAGAATCGATGAAAGCCATTAGTCTATCGACGTCTATGATTTCACGTACTTAAGAATTGCTTTATTCACAAGACAATCATTAAACTGTATAAACTTCAAACTTATCAGTCCCATTGATTTATTAACAACGATTCCATCTTGGGATGAGAATTATATTGTTCTGCGCTTGTCCTGAAAACCGGGCCGCAAGCCTACAAATTACTTCGTTATGTCTTTCCCCACTACTTCCATGCCCTAAGAGTAGGAATACTGACATAGTATTTCTATAATGCCTCCTACTCCCGTAACCACTAGTCCATTTCTAATCCACCCTTATTCCATCCCTTATCCATCCCTGTTCCATCCCGGTTCCATCCCTGATTTCTCTCCATGCTACTCCTAAACTCTCAAAATCTCACTACTACCAGACGTTCTTTCTTTAAAATGGCCTAAAAGTAACCGTTACCCATTTAGTCCGTTTTATGTCAAGTGTTAAAGCTAATAATAAGCATACTCACTCGTCTTGTAAGCTACCGCAATGTTGACCCATTCTGTAATGGTTCCTACCAGAAGATGTTGTGTTTTGATAGTGTAACCACTTGTTAGCACAATGGCTATAATTTCCTTGGTTGATGATTTATATAGAATTTGAATGCCTGTTTGTCCTCCATTAGTCGAGGTTAAAAATGTAACTGAGTCCCCTGCAGTTAACAGTTTGACCCAGAAGGATACTGTGAGGCCACCACCATGAAGTGGTCTTCTGTTGAGATAAGAAAATGGGGAGGTGATGCGAGATTGGAGAGTATTTGGGAGTAGACTAGAAACGTAGAACTATGGAAAATATACCTGCACGATTGAGATAAACTAAAGTCGCGGACTGTTTATAACAATACTTATCTTGGGAGGGAAAATGTGATAGAATGGGTGTATGGAAGATAAAGCAAGATCGCTGGACCATTTAACTAAAGGCTGCATTTGGTTCTTTCAGACGTTACAATATAAAGTGAAAAGTTAGTAGAAAAATGTGAATATGTCACCACGGGGATGCAAACCAGGGGCCCACGCATTTGCGGCATGCTGCTCCATCAAATGAGCTATGGTGAAGCAGTTTTGGAGACCAGTCTCTCTGGGCCATGCAACTTGACCACGGAAGGGTTGTCATCCGGTCCATCATGCTGTCCACAGCCCATTGAAAGTGATAAAGTGTTCTCCCGGTGGTTCACTTCATTTTCGTTTAGTATCTCTCCAAACTTGATATTTTCAAATCTTCCCTTTTCTATAGTATGAAGTAATGATTTCATTTGCACTTTCAATTTATGATTTATGATCGTCAGACATTTAACCTCTTTTGAATCACAGGTATGTTCTTTCAAAAGATCTATGACCAAAGGAGGTAAAAGAAAATTAACAATATAATAATTAACGGGTTCTTACCGTTTTGCAGTCGAAATTTTTTGTATTAAATATGTATGGTCTAGACTAAATATCTTCTCACTTTGTAGCATATAAATGGATTTGGTATATGTGGTAAATATCGTCTGTAAAATTGCCATATTGGAAGTAGCTGCAAGTTACCAACACAACAATCACATTCACATATTGAGGTCTACGCACAGGCTTTAACACACAAACCGTTTAAAAGGATAACAGCTATGCAGAGCAGAAAGACAAACTGAAATATGCATGTATCATTCCACTTTTGAACACTATAAGAGCAGTTTCTTGAGATTCTTTCTTAGAAAAGAAGTGGGAAAGGGAGCAAAGAAACCCCACACGTCCTTTTAAACTTGTAGGCAATTATAATCCAAAATAAACATCACTAGGACGTGTAGATTCATACGTAATTGATAATTCAGAAAGATAAATGCCAGCAACCACTTTTTAATTGCATTTACGATAAAGTTTTTCAATAATTTTCTATTTGTAATCTGTATTTTTGTCAAACTGCGCGTGTATAATGTCAACAATCTCGTAAAATCACTAATAACATATTAGTACTGCACTTACGTAAGCGTACATCATAAAATGTGCAATAACTTTTAAACCAAGTTCTGCAGTGTACACATGAAATATAATAACCCACTATATCCCCGTGGCTTCGAGGACTCATGACATATTAAAAATGTCTGCAGCATTTACAAACGTGTGGTAGAGATTCAGCGGTAACCTAGAGAGATTTCTTCATTTAAAGCTCCCTAAAGTTAATCCACTGGTATACTAGGAAGCTGTTGGTTTGTGGAACGCGTTTAGAAGTGAAAGCATTAAAGAACAAGGGACATCTTAACTGTTACTAGAGGCTACAGAAGAGATATACCAAGGCTATTAGTATCTAACATGTTATGGATGACTTTTATACAATGTCACTATTTTTATTATTTGTGGCACCTGCAATTCTGTCGATATACAAGTCGATATACGCTGATTTCTGATCTGGAGGCTATTGCATTATGGTTTCTCTACAATGGTTAAAGAACTCGGCAATCGAATAATTTGACTATTAAAATATCAATTACACAAGATATATGTTCATTACCTCTCCTATATTAATGGGCCTTAATAGATCCAGAAAATGACATAATGCATCGAAGACACCCCCCTCCCCTCCTTGTGGTAAATGGTGCAACAAAAGCAATGTTTATCGGAACATCCATATCTTGTTGAACACACCTAATAATTGCTACTTGATTCAGCTTATATTTTTGCTTAAGTTCAAAATGGGGACAAGTTCAATATCGCAAAGTACGCTTTTGAAGTATATGAGTAACTTGGGCAAACTATTGTATACTTTTATGGAAGCCAGATTGATAAGATGCATCAATACCCATATTGATAATTCAAGACACTAACATAAAATTAGTAAATCGTCAAAATTATATATATCCACGGGTTATGGTTTCCTGTCAATTTAACCTTTATCAAATTGCTAAAAATTGAACTTTATATATTTTGATCACTTGAAGAGTTATAAAGCTTAAAAAAAAATTAAAATCCTAGTTTCGTATAAACTTGTCAGGAAAGACACTTAATTTTTCCCGAAGTTTTAAATCCCACCGAATAATAAAGCTTCTCAAGACATCAATCAAAGTTTGTACCCATATCACGATCAAAGTTTGTACCCATATCACGATAAAAGTTTGTACCCATATCACGATCAAAGTTTGTACCCATGTCACGATCGAAGTTTGTACCCATATCACGATCGAAGTTTGTACTCACATCACGATCGAAGTTTGTACCCATATCACGATCAAAATTTGTACCCATATCACGAAAAAAGTTTGTACCCATATCACAATCACCTCATTCTGTATACAAAGCTGCTGAATTATCCCATTCAATTGACAGGCGAAGAAAACGTTATCCTAATACATCATCCGAAAATGTTAGTCTCTTCAATTTGTATACTTGTACAGGTCTGATTTTAAAGTTTTGGGGGTTCGCCGCTTTTAAACATAAATTTCTACATGAAAGCATAATGAGAGGGCTTAACGATGGTCAGAAATATACATGAATCAATCTAATTTTACCTTAACAGCTAAGGGTTACAACAATTAATATGATAGCCAACCGAATGAAACACTTTTCCACAAAATGCTAAAAGTGAACCGGAACAATTTTAGAGACCGTAGATCAAGAACCAGCCAAATTCTTTCACTGTAATGAGGAGAATAAAAAACACTATTTATAAGCAGTATTTTAGCTTGGAAAGTATACCTTGTGCCATATATATTTGTTAAGAGAAAAAGCACTGAACGCATTAAGGGGGAAACAAACTTGAATAATTTAATAGTTTGAAAGTAGGTAATGCAATATCAGTGGTTTTGAGGAGCGAGGGAGCTTTTTCAAGCGACACAGCCGTAACATGATTCCTGACCTACAGGCCTGTTTATCGTATATACTCTTTTAAGGCTTTATCTTTTTTCTAGAAATAAAATCAGCACTGGTCAGTCTTGTTAAATCGGCTAAGCAACCGTCTGTCAGGTGCCTCGATTTCTGTTAAGTGTACTTAATGCGAAGAAAATCATAAGCAAATTACTCTTTACGCTAAGAGGGAGAATTTATTTGTAATTTCGTTTCCTGTACTAAAAATAGGTCGGGTAGTATCATTATAAGATAGCAAGGTTAAAGCTTTGAATAATGCTTAAAGGTAAATCTAAAATCTCAAAATACCTGAAAAGAGCGAGCATTGTCTTAAAGGACGGAGCCGGTGATACAATAAGGATTTGACTACCGTAGACCCTACAAAATGGCCCACATCTCGTTGATGACGTTAACTATGAAATGCCTATTAAAGACTTACGGTTCCGACTATAGCTCAAACAAAGTTTACCACAGGCACTTCTGGATCATTGTGCTGGTTATGTGTATGCTATCGGGCTTTTGAAATAATGTTTGGTTCCTCAGTTTTTGGTATAGACTGGCTAGTCGTAGCTGTAAAAGCACAAGGATGTATGTACAGAAGCAGTTTCAAATAGTTTGTTGGTGGTACCAAACAATAAAACTGCACGAAATAGCGAAAACATTTTAGCTCTGAAAAGCTTTTTTCGTCTGACACTCCTCGGAGTACAAAATCGTCAGAATTGAGATAGGAAGAAATCAATGAATTTATACCGAACTGTGTTTTGAAAGTAGCCAATCAGAAGTCTGACTGCTAGATTGGCCTTGTTTTGACAAATCAGTGTCCGTGGTACTAAATAGTTAGTCGAAAAGGCCCAAAAAAGACAAATTCTTTTTGTCTGAAAAGCAATGGTTTTGTTGATTTGATGTAGACGGATTGGAGGACGGCTAGGTGAAAAGCTGACCTAGCTCTGCCTATTATGCGAAAGCGGTCATCTGTATACAATTTTGCACAGTCTGGGTTTTCAAGAAGGACTACGTAATTCGCCAAACATAACTCATAGTAGGAAATAGAGGACTTTGCAGTACTAAAATGATTTCGCTATTTCGTGCAGAAGCAGTTTCATGCCTGATGAACACAGTATCAGAATATCCACCGATAAACATGAAGATGAGGCATTTTTCTCGTCTTCATATCAAACCTTGACTAGCAAAAATCCTATGAAGGCAAAGGACAAAAATGGCGCTGTGTCCCAACACTAACCAACCACATTCACTGGATTGAGCTCTACGAAGTTTAAGGGCAGGCATCTTCGTTGAACATAAGACCTGCCAGGCTGCGAAAGAAGAGAGCTCTTAGAAGATTATTATCATAAAGGAACTGAGAGAATAGCGAGCATTTACGTCAGTCTTCTATAGCTTCCATGGTTACTACACGAGAACTAGATTATCAAGAGCGTTTTGAAAGGTCTTATAAGGGAATTATTATGATTCGTAATTAGTCGGATGCATTCGTACCGATTGCCAAAGAGCCAAGATATCTGAAGTCGTTTAACCTTTTCAGAAGTTTTCCGATTTCAGAAAGTTCCATGTTTTTACAATGTGTTACTGTGAGACATGTACACAGTCTCCTATCCGGTTAAGTCCACTCCAATATTTTTGCCTGTAATTTCAACCATCGCGAGTACGCTTTGGGCACCTTTCTTGTTGTCTGAAAGAAGTGTAATTTCATCTTAAAATCGTTGTCGAATCTCCTTCTTTGTCTTTCGTTACTGCCAAAATTCTTCACTCCTTTAGTAACTATGCGCATTCAGTAGTGAACCATGATGATAACATGTTATAGCGCAAGTGTGATGCTTTGCTAGACACCGTCTTGGACGCGGAGAAAGTCTGTATTGCCATCTTCAGTTACAAGTGGTGACGGTATGTTGAGGTACTTCGGTTGCAGTGTTCTTATGATGGTTTCAGGAGTGCCACGGCTTCACAGAATTTGCAACTAACATCTTCCTCTGCTGATTGAATCAAAGGTTTTGTGAAACTCCGTTTAAGTAAGGATTGCTGAAACGTTGCCGCTTTGAACAACTTTGATAATTCTAGGGTTAGTATTCTTTCAGGTATGTAATTTACCTCCTCTGAAGCTATTCTGATTTTCTGCTGACGATCAGATTTTCAAACTTTCTCCTCATGCCTCTTTTCGCCAATCGGGATCGAGATTAATACCCTATAGTTTTTTCAGTTATTTAGATCGCCTTTCTTCGGTATTTTTGGGCGATAGCATCAAATAAGCTTCTATGCTGTGGTTTAGTGATCCAGGAAAGCAGCGGCTTTTGAGACTTCTGCGGAGTTGTGTGCAAGTCGATCAAGGCTCGTCTGCCCTGGACTCGTGTGTAGTTATTGATTGGATTTTTGCACATTTTCTTCCAGACATTCTGGTAAATATTATGTTAGTTTATGGAAATTTTTGAAGTGTTCTTCTCAAACGTTTAGTTCTTTGCGTAGGATCTATATTGAGATTCTGCTGGTTTGTAGCATTTTTTGTTTGAAATGTCCATTATGGTGGCCAAAGTTAGTTTGATTTGCTTTTAGATGTGTGCTGTTTAACCTCTAATATATTTCTCTTTATGCATTCTTTCTTGTTGCTGTTATATGCAATTTCAGATCCTCTAGGGTCGTAGGTACGGCTTTCTATATTCTTTTTGTTGTTTTGTTGACGATTAAAAGTTACTATTGAACTGCATAGGTCGACGTCTTTGTTTCTTTGCAGTTTGTTGCTTCTTAACTATCCATTTAACTGGCTTTGCTAATTTTCTCTATGCCTATACTATCAATGAGTAAATTAAATCTGCTGAGCGAGTGAATGTGCCCAGGGAATAGGGTGCCGAATGCCGCTTAAAGCTCACTGTCTTCGCTCTGTGATATCCTTGGATGCAAAGTTTACATAACACACTAAAAATGAACTTCTAGCTGCCTGCTGCACTAGAATTTGTGTGCATTGCTTTACTCCAGTCGTATGAATATTCTGTATCCATGTCTATGTTGCCAATTACAAGCTATGAGTTTGCCTTAAAATTTTCTGATGCTTTCGGTACGCAACCCCAAGGGGTCGAATTAGAGAATTAAGGTTCCTCGTTGGCTCGTGTCAGATTGCATTCTCCGATCAGGGGGTATAAGTCAAGTAAGAAAAACGTCTGTATTATTGAGTTCCTCACGTACATATTGTAACTACAGAGTAAAAATCCAATCTTGCAAATGTGAAACCTGTACTTACGTAAGACACTTCTGGTTGAAGTCACCAAAGAGAGCACCTGCGCCCTTTCCATCTAGAACCAACACATGATCATGCTGCAAATAGTCCATAACAATGTTAGCATTCCCACGTAGTTTTAAGACTGCATTCCCCTGGCTATCTACTCCTTTGGTGTACTTTACTTCACCAGAAGCAGACTTTGAGTCAAAGGAAACGTACACATCAGGGTATGCGATGCCTACAAACATATTATAAATAGATACGGTCATTTGTGTACGCGTATGCGTGGCAGTATATGCCTTATAGCATTTAGGTATCATTATATGCAAATAGGTATTAAATAGGATCAGTCAAAACGGAAAAAAACAACATTTGCCGCCACTACTTGTATGTCTCCATGCTTTCAACAAAGAGCTTCCAGAAGCCCACCCTCTTCAAGAATAAATGTTTTAAAATAAATGGAGGACTCTTCTTCCTTAATCTAGTCCTATTTCCAGTAGATCTGAGTGAGTCTGAGCAGGACGAAACGCTGTTCATATTGCAACGTCCTTTTCTGGTGTTTCACTTTAATATCTTCTCCCCTCAGCCTCCCCGTCCCCTTAAGTGGCTGCATATGTACTTGGGCCATTTTTCTTTTGCCTTTCATTAGTGCCGTAATCACCAAATATTTACTGTAAGGCTAAACCGATTTCCACGCAAATGATTTTCATGTTCCATGGATTTGACCAAGAAAAGATTTAAATCCTATGAAATTTTTTCTATCACACAGTGGCGGTTTTAGGGGGAGGCCGATAGGGCCACGGCCCCAGGCCCCGTACCTGTAGGAGGCCCCGCGCCTCAATGCTAGAGAAAAAATTATCTAACTGCCCATATTAATCTCATGGAAGCAATTGAAAACTGGAAACTGTACCCACTGGAAGCAATAAAATGCTGAAACTTCCGCTGTATGATCATGTAGACCTGAACGTCCTTGCAATGTATGACGTCATAGGGCCTAGCAAACTTTTTTCTGCCCAGGGCCCCGCACCCTTCAAAACCGTCACTGCAACTACATAGGATATTATTTCTATTGCTATAGCCCCAGCCCCCCAGTCATTACGGCACTGTTTATTGTAACTGTTACAGAACTCACCCTGTATGTATTCTGATGACTCTTTATCATAGAGGAACTTTTCACTTACCCATTGAACAGCTACAATGATAAAATTTAGGAGAACAATCTTCGATGCACATACAAGGATAACAAGGATTTCCTTGTGAGAGACAAAAAGAACCAACCTATAAAGAGAAAAAAAGCTTACGAATAACAAGATCATAGAAAATGAAGATTAGGAAGTCTTGCAGGATGTACCTTTTTACAGGAAGTTAATGAATCGGGAAATCAAGAAAGCGGAAAATTTGCATTTCGGAGGCAGAAATTTAACTCGGTTTTCCTTAAAAATATATTATGAGAGTATGAAATGACAGAGGATAGGGGAAGTGTAGCAAAAAAACACCATTATTTTAATACTTTCTTTTCTTTTTTCTCAAGAAAGAGTGTTAAATTTCACTACAGCAACATTTTTAGCATCTTGTCACAAAATGTAGTACAGTAGCACTGCGGGATCCACCCCTGCTGCCTTCTAACCACTCAATACTATTTGACGTCCTTGTTATTTTCTAAAGTGGTGGTAAATCTCTTTCATAACTTTAGCGTGAATGGGCTTCAGGGTTAACAATTTGACAATTTTAATCGTTGTGATATCTTTCTCCACATCCAATTGAAGCTCCTTTGTTATCGTGTTTGTGAAATTATCCCTAAAGGCAGATCTTTCCATTTTCTTGAACGATCCACTTGTTGTCAAATCAAGATTTCGGAGCCAGAGGGTCAAAGTCTTTGGCCCAATGACTGTAGCAAGGTTGTAAGCGCCAAGTACATCTGTTATTGCCTATGATTGTTGACCTCTGCAGGCATCCCAAATTAATCAAACCTTTCGACCAATTGGGAAGCTCAGCTCTTCTCGTACCTTTTCCTTGTAAGGGTTAATGACCTTTTTCAGTGGTTTCAACGATTCTTTTTCATTACTGAAATAGCTGTCGTTGTAAGACTAGGAAAATCCCGCTGGAAATTCTACGCAATGGAGCGATAGTGCGATAGCGATAGCGATCGTGCAGTCTTCCCTTGTAAATGATCCAAATCGGTAACATTACACCACTAAGAGTCCAGCTGAACTTGCAACATCGCAACTAACAGAAAGCACATTTTCACCATCAGTTACTAACTCAAAGTTCAGATGAAAGAGAATAAGCGTTAACTGACCTTCACCAATAACAGCATCTGCCTGAATACAAATTTTCATGCCTGCCCCACTTAACTGACCTTCACTAATAACAGCATCTGCCTGAATACAAATT
>JAAAKL020012591.1:0-12942 GCA_010016065.2 Carybdea cf. marsupialis auct. non (Linnaeus, 1758)
CTATATCTGTGAAACTGCACAAAATGGCGAAAACATTGTAGCACTGAAAAGCTCTTTGTACCCTGAGGAGTGTCAGACGAAAAATGCTTGGAAAAACATATTTTTGAATTGCTTGAAGCGATGTGGGTCAGACCAAATATGCTTCTCAACAGATTTTAAAAGTTTCTTTGTAATAGTGATTTTCTTAGCTCTAGACAGAACCCATCTGTTTCCAAAAAGTATGTTTGCAATATATCTTGCAATATTCATGGCATCTTCTATTTAAGAAGGTCTTAAGGACATTGCCGTGAGGGGATGATTGATGGATGACAAGATCGTAAGGAATTAGTCAAAACGATGCTTTCAGATAAATTGCTGTTTGTTTCGTTTGTGTTAAGTAAACCTGTCTATACCTGATGATACTACTATCCATAACATAACGTAAATGTACTATTCAGTTAGTTTGGATTCGTTGTGCTCGTAAGCGTAACTGGCTGTAATGAAGTGCTGATGAAACAGCCATTTCACTGCCCTGTGAAAAAGCTGATAATTACTCATTTGAAACCTTTAATTGCCTTCGTATTTGGTTATGTAAGGAAGCTTTAAGCTTTGTTTTGCGCGGCCAACCTAACTCCAACCACTTTATCATCTCCTTCAAACAACTGGGGGCAGAAGAATTAAACGGAACAATGACCATTAATTAGCGTTTGTTTGCACTGCATATTCCTACCCTTTGCTTGGGAAGACTCTGAGTACAAGCATTGTTTTTGTGGACATGCTCGTCATAGATGTTGGGCTATTGGTATTCCTCCCACAGGAGTATGAAACAGGTGTACAGAAGTACATAATTAAACTCACTCTCTCTTGACTTGAATTAACCTTGTGTACAAGGGCTCATCTCAAAAATCTTGTATATACTGTAGCATTGTATTTTTGCTTGCTACTGGACTCATGATGTTGTGGCTTTAATTTAAGCTTAGTAGTATCAACAAAGCAGTAGCGTTATGGTCAACATCAATATAGTAGTAAAAAGGGAAAGATATAATGTATTATAGGTCAATCTCATACAACTTCAAACACATTTAAATTTAATATGTTATGAAATGATGACGTATTGCGTAGGAGTTATACTAGGATCATGATCCAAACACTTTTATTCCTGTATCATTTAAAACAGACGTAGATGGTAGGACTAGAAAAGGTAGGCACATAAATGAGTTAGTTGACACCACCAACATTGCAAAATGGATAGTGTTTATAGTTTTATCAAAACATTGGGCTTAGTAGAAGGAAATCGAGGTAGGTTACGCCATTTTAATCTCTCGATTAGTTGAGCTTGAGAAAACTAATCTTTTCATGGAGCTATTCTAAAAACTATTTTCCTTTGTGCAACACGAATCCAATATGAGAATGCAAAACTTTGCACCCTATCTATATATATGAAGCTTTTAGTGTTCTTATTTACTAGTGAGCAGGGCGGTCTCGACGTCACTTTGCAGTTGTTACTATTGGAGATATGTATGGAAACATGATTTTACATGGTGTTAAAGGGCAATTTAGCACCTGTCGCAAAGATTATGATTTCTGTATCTTAAAAAGCTGCTTTCATGCTACCATGAATGAAGTGTTTCGTGTCTGATTTAGCTGACCGGACACGACCTTCGTTTATCTAAGTGAAAGACTGCGATGAGCATGCCAAACTGTTATTAGTATGAGCAGAGTTTCACAATATTGTAGGACACTTGTTATTTGTTACGACGCTATGATGAGCCAATCATAGTTCAGATTTATTGTTGAAGAGGATGCACGCGGGTAACTAAGGACATTTCAGGTGCTCTTAGCGTGCTACTTTTTAAACAAATTTTCTGTCACACAAAAGATGGTAAAAGAAATACCCATATAATATAAAGTCATGTCAGACATCATCAAACTGTGCTTGGTTGACTTGCACGTGATTCATCAGTTTATTTACACCTTTAAAGACAGTTTAATGCTTTTTAAAGACAGTTGAAATAACAGATGTATCTTTTCCGCTAACTGTGATTCTTGATGGGGCATACCCTTTCCTAAACAATGGACAATTAGAGATTGACCATATCTTCAAATAATGTGTAACCTCATAGTTAATTCTCATAAGGATACACAGTTATTTTCTTTAAGACAGTCATTTTTCACATATCTTTCATCTAAAAAAAGTACACTTTTGGATTGTAAAACTTTTCCGGTTGATTGTGTTAACAACACATTGATGTGATATTATTTAAAGTCGATTACACTTTTAATGATCCATTTTATACAATATTGTAATCTTCTTTCGTTCGCAAAGCATATCAAATATCTCTGGATCACCTTTAAGCTATCTCACATCCTTTAGTGGTTGATATAATCACGCTGAGTGTATTCTACAATCATCTACTTTTTCTTAAATCAGCTCCCTATGCTATGTCCAAGTCCATAAATTCACAATTAAACCCTCTTTCAAATTCCTTGTGCCTTGCGCAACATATCTTCACATCATGTGCAAGCATACCCTCAACATGAAGTCCATCTACAGCCTTCTGTCTATCTATTTTAACTTTTGTAAGAATCTGGTAGCTGCCTAACTTAGTTCTTTTCTTAACCTCTTTCTTGACATCGTTCCTCTTCTGAAAATACGAAATCTTGTTGGTCTAACATCTAGTTTTGTTTCATGCTTTCACGGCCTATTCTTTCGTTTTGCTTCTATATAAATTGACACATTCTTTACCATCTTTACTTGTTTCCGTTCCTTTCTTCCGATGTGACCCCCTACCCTCTCCTCAGAAATTTCTTTAAATATACCTGGTATTCTATTGACTTTGGAAGATAATCTCTCCTCTTTTACCGTTACTTCTGTAATTCCATATTATTTCTATGTTCCTCAAGTAAAGTCGCCCTTTCAATTTCAAGCAAAATTCCACTAATTACCTTGTGATTATCTTTTATCTTCAGAACACAAGCCGTGAGCTGCCATACTTTACTGTCACGCGGCCACACAATCACACTACCACATTGTCGTCTATCGTTTGCTCGGGGCTTCTGCTTCTTCAAAGTACGTAGTTAAGTTTCGCAATCCACCCATTACATTCTATTGCGACAATGTTTCTTTATCCTATAGCTTTGGAATGGGTCCAGTTCTATTTATAAAGGGATTGGGTGTGTAAATATATATAAATGTATTTATATAAATATGTATATATACATAAATATGTAAATATATAAATTTGAAGACAAAAAGAATTTTTCTTCTCATTGGACCTTTTCTGGTAACCTTTCAGTTCCACAGACACTGATTAGTCAAAACAACGCCAATCTGGTAGTCAGATTTCTGATTGGCTACTTTAAAAACGCAGTTGGGTATAAGTTTCATTTATTTCTTCTCTATTTCAGTTCTGACGATATTGTACTCTGAGGAGTGTCAGACGAAAAACCTTTTTAGTAGTAAAATTTTGTCGCTATTTCGTGCAGTTTTATTGTTTTTTACCACCAAAAAACTTTTTACTTATATAAATACATGAATATATAGGTATCAAAACTCTAAAGGCAAGTTCATGTTGGTAAAACGGAGAAGCCTATTGAAGCTAATCTGTGACATCCTTCAGTATTTTTGCTTTTATATTTTGCCATCCACAATTTCTATCTTTTGATCTTTAGATAGACACACAGCATTTACCTATACCTTCGGGTCTGACTTAAGGAAATGAGACATATGCATGTAGTCGTGTTCGATATGAATGAATCGATTTGCGTAGTCGTTTAAAGGTGGAATCGATTGTGCTACATCTCCCTCACAGTATAAAAGATTCCCAGATTTTCAAACATAAATACAATTCTTATACGACAAGATGTAATAATTGTCTCGAAGTACCTTGAAAAGACGTCCCCTTCTCCCAAAGATATTCAAATTTTACAGAAAAGAACCTTCTTACTCTCACAAGGTGAGACAATTAGCAATGTGAAATTCACTGGATGATGCATTCCAAACTATTTAAAATGCTTCCCGATGCTAAATCTTGCGATGACATCTATGAAACAACATTAGATAATGCAGTTTATGTTTACTAAGTTTAGTTTTCTATTTTATTTGTAGGTTGACCAACAGCATTCATTTGAAGAGAGGATAACTGACTATTTTCTCACTGAAGTTTCAGGTACGAACAGATGTTAGTATTACAGACATAAAGTTATTACTTAGCACAGTTTATTGTTAGAACAGTTGTTGTCATTTCGACGAAGATTGAAATCTCGAATAAAAATGCTCCTCATTGAAGCTATCGGAGTGTATCCATACGACCGCCTGCTTAAATTTTCAAAAATATGTGCACAAATGTAATGATTAGAAGCAAACACAATATCTGTCGGGCTTTTTATCCTATTTTACAAGGGGGAAGGGGGGTTATTCGGTCCCTCTAAGAGTACTTTCCGACTCTCACGTTCTAGCTTTTTTTGAAAAGTGCAAATCGATATTTTTGCGAAACATGAATCTGTGGATTCTCCTTACCACGCCGTTCAAAATTGTATTTCGAAATTACAGTTTGAAGCATGTTATGTTTTCTTCAGAAATTATTTCTCGGAAATATCATATTGCAAGATATTTAGTTGTAAATGGAAAAGAAAAGTCCTTCTACACTTTCAGCAAGTATTTCTTTCATTTTACTCCAGGAATGTTATTACATTAAAATTGTTCAGAAATTCAAGGTTTTTGGCTCGGGCACAATGATGACGCTTCCCTTACATGAAGTAGGACGACCTAATGCTGAGAATCAACCAAAACAAGCTCTTGAAACATGACAGAAGCTACTTATGTGTCCTCCTTGAAATTGATAAACTGTATATAATAGAATGTATTGAGTATTTTTAATACATTGAACCTGAATCAAAGACATGTTGATCGCCCTTAATTACCACAGGTACAAATTTGACCCGACGAATCTCTTCGTAAATGACGAAACTACATTCTTCTATGGGGTGGCTATTTTCAATTAACACTATCTCAAATTCTATTTTGCCATACCTTAAAGTTTACACCACCTTTCGTCCTTTTGTAGTAGCTGTTGGGTCTATAACCTGATACAATTGGTTGTCACAGTTCGTAGAGGCTATAGAATGCAACATTTCACAAAACCTAGAATGTGGACGTCCTCAGCATTGATAAGATTATGATAAGAGATGTAGAAGGGAAAATATCCGTAGACTAAGCAAGGGCTTTTTTCTTGAGGAAACATATCACAAAAATGGTACTTCTGTTTCTATACTGTGCGAAAGAGGACATTGAAATCAATTTTCCCCAGCAAAGTATAAAGCACTCGTATAAAAGAAAAATAGTTAGAACTGAGTGTACGAAGGAAAGACAGTAAGTTTTGAACTAATCAACTAAAGATATACCATCAGCATACAAATTGAAGATAGAAGCCACAACAACTAGACCTTCATGGGCAGAAAGAAGTCTTTTTCGTATTATTGCAGTTTGAATTTTTACTATTCATGTACATGAATTAAGTGTATAGGGTTCCAGAATCAAGAACGTGAGAGCGCAAACTGCTAATTTCTATAAAGCATTTCTGATTTCTAGTGAAGAGGCCATTCTGTTTTCGAATAGCTCTTCATTGCAAAACTGCACACTTTATAATCTGTGGTCTGTTCTTTTCCTGTTCGATTCTATATATGTACGTGGGAAAGAATCTCAAAGGTGACGGTAGTTAACTCCAATAGTTGAAATGCAAAGGTTGTCTCTCTTTATATTCACAGACAGATCAATAGATAACACTGGCAGATCAAGTTAAAGTTCTTTCGCCCGTCTTTAGCTCGTGGAGCAGAAACTTGCAATAGTCATAAAATCATTGTTTTGAATTAAACAGAATTTGGATTTTCAAATATTAGCAATCACTCGCGAAATATGTCAAGGAAGGGATCTTTTGCAGCTGTCTTGAATTCACGTATTGTACCCAAGTATCAATATCGACTGAAGTTCTGTCTTGAACAAGAAAATTCTACGATAGCGATCTAAACACTATTATTATCACGTTTATTAGGATGAAATATCTAATGGGTGTAGCGCAACAAAGAGAGAGTATTTGTAATGATAGTACAATACAGGAGTACCGCAATAACTCAACTTACACCGATGACCGTAACTATGCAATCAATATGTAATTAAAGTCTGGCTTTTCCTTACTGCGGGCCAATATAGTAACCCAAGTATGACTCTAAAGGGACCGCCCATACACCTGCTTTCGCTCTTTTGATATTGTCGCTTTAGGAATTTTTAAAACGTAGAGCTCTTTCCAACATTGTCGAATATCTCTTCAGCAAACTTTTAAACTCTTTAAGTTTATGATAGTGACCTTTGCTTAACGAAGAAAGAATGACGTGTAAAGAATGAAGAAGCAATTTTGAAGATATCGGTCATGTTTTGGGTTACATAGACCGGCTTTTCAAGTAAATAGCTCTCATGGTTGTGATGTCAGATAGTGAACTCACAAAAAATACCGGAATAATATTAACCTCAAAATTGATACTTGCAATATGCAGTTTAAGAGAATCTACAAAATACTGTTTGCATTTTCTACGGTTTAGGTATATGAATATTCTATCCTAGGATTATGAGCTTTCGGCATTTCTGATAAGTCTGTTAAACTTTATGCTATGAAACGAGGTATTTATGCAAAGTTTTTATGGAAACGTAAGAAAAGCAAGTAACAATCATTTGATAAGATTCATAATCTTTTTTTGATTTTAGTTTTACTTTTTAGAGAATTTATATTCGCATTTGTTTGTCCATTAGTACCATTTGAAATTAACGTTATCTTTAAAAACAATCCAACTCTGAAACTCTTTGCTTGAATTCACGATCCAGGTGCGGGCGTCCGAGCTATTCTAATTTTCTGATGACAAACATATAAAAGCAGAGGTCAGAAAATTCCAACTCTGTAAATTCCTTTACAGTACAAACGTGAAAATACGAATTTTGTATGGCAACCTACATGATTCTTATATATTATATATTTTACATTGCAATACTTTAATTATAGAATTTCGATAATAATTGTCAAAATACGATGCCATAAATACCCTCTGTATTTTTTAGTCAGCAATATCACAATAACGGATTGCTGAACCGTGCTTAAATACATGCCAACGTCCGGTTGCTTTGTAACGTTATCATATCGAATACCATAAACTGATTTATCATCCTATCACTAAAAGATCAGTTAACAATGTTGCCAGATTTAATGTCTCAGTGACAAATATTTACAGAGATATATTCATAGAAATATTACCAGCTTTCCCCACTTGTATCCAGTCCTGGGAATGTCGGGAAAATCTGTTCTGGATAGGTTTACAGAATTTTATTCGCAAATCATTCTCTTTGAAGAGTTCAAACTATGCTAGTAGGAACTGGATTACCGTGTTGTGCAAAATTATTTTTTTAAAAAACTGCATGCGAAGCATAAAAAATTGCTGCGAAAATGTATTCTGGGAACATTGTCTTCCAAAGTTAAGAGGTAATGTCCTGTTACCAGATGGGTATGTGACAATAACAGACTAGGAAAACAAACATTGTAAAATCATCACCAGAGGTTTCTACACTTTTTCATTGGAAGCAGCACTTGAAAAGCCCTCAAAAAGTACTTGAGATCTAATGACGTTTATAAACTGGAATCATTGATGACCTCAAGAACACAACACAATCCTTTATCTAAACAGGCTCTCGCTTCCGATAATAACAGTTTTTGACTTCAACTGCCTGCAAAACATCGAAGACATCGGTTCATCTTTACAATGGTTTTTTAGTATTTATGTATTTAAACCCAATACATTGTTTTACTCTGATCCATGTGATGCATGTTAACTACGATTCTCTACGGAAAGCAAGGACCGTTTTATTGTGGTAAATCAATGGGAATTGTTTATCAGCTGAATAACGTATCCACAGTGGACTAAGCATGAAACAAGATCTCTAGCAAAGTTGTGCCATGCCCCCCCCCCCCCCCCTTCAGCATTGCAACTATCGTTGTATTTACCATTTATTAACAAATTACTAGACTTCAAAATGAGTTGATGAAAAGGACAGCATGATTGAGATTGACTTAGTGTGAGTGATTGATATCAAACAGACCACCGAAACGTTTCTAATATATAATGTATAAGCCAATCTACCCTATATTTCCTGTCTTCCGTAATTTGCAAAACGCTGCTATTCCGACATCAGAAACCAACTAACGTGCGACGAATCTCGAAGTAGTCAAGGCACAAATATCACTCATTTCGTTGCCAAGATATTAATAAAGCTGAGAAAATTCCATTCTGCTGAGGCATGGATGATACTCTTCTTAAAAATAGCCTTTTCTAAGACAATTTAGGTCAATGTGCTTATTCGTAATCTCTCCATCAGATCCAGAAAGATGGCATTACATGATCAAGTTTAGGTTATTACACAGAAAAACAGTCCTTTATTATCCTAAGCTGTGTTCTTAAGAGAAGCAGATGTTAGTAGGATTGTAACCGTTTCTATGATGAAGACATAATATGTAGGGGGAATACGATTAAGTCAATCAGGGAATTATGACAGCGTTACTGGAATGTTTTCCAAAGCACAGTAATAAGAATGCATCAAAAGAAAGGTCTTACTCAGGAATAATGGTAGTCTAGAAGGTGAAAAAGAACTCTCTTGAGGGTCGAAAAGAACTTTCTTGAGCGTCAAAAGGAACTGTCTTGAGGGTCAAAAAGAACTCTCTTTAGGGTCAAAAGAAAGTGTCTTGAGGGTAAAAAAGAACTCTCTTGAGGGTCACAAGGAACTCTCTTGAGGCTCAAAAGGAACTGTCTTGAGGGTCAAAACAACTCTCTTGAGGGTCAAAAAGAACTCTTTTGAGGGTCAAAAAGAACTCTCTTGAGGGTCAAAAAGAACTCTCTTGAGGGTCAAAAGGGACTCTCTTGAGGGTCGAAAAGAACTCTCTTGAGAGTCAAAAAGAACTCTCTTGAGGGTCGAAAAGAACTCTCTTGAGGTTCAAAAAGAACTCTCTTGAGGGTTGACAGACTCGTGGAGTATAGGGCGGGCACTTTAACACTTAATAATTTGCAATTTGCAATATTTTGTCACACAATTATTTTTTCCTATAATAAATATGGATAAAAGGCAATTTTATTTAGTGATACTCAGCAACAAGAAGCTTGTCGTATGATGTTCAAGTAAGAAATACAAGAACAATGGTTAAGAAAATACGATTTAACAAGCCAAGGCCAAAGTTTGCCAAGTGTCACCCATTGTAACTTATGTTTCACCAGGAATGAAGTTAAGTGGAACTTCAAGGACCCATACCGGTTTGTGTTTATAAAACTGATCATGCACAAAAGGTTTAGGGTTAAATTCCGTTATTTAACACGAAAATTTTGCTAAATATGGGTAATTAGCTGTCGCGTTGTTCAAGTCCTTGCTAATGCCTGTATTCGTCATTATTGTTGCAATCATCTTCTTCATCATCCGTACCATCATTTCAATCTTCATCGATGTCGTCATTATCGCCTGCTGCATCGTCAGTTTTATACAGTTATTACCATTGTATTGATAATCACCATAGGCATCCTACTAGCATTGTAGCTATCTTCATCATCTAAAATCTGTATCTTTATTTAACGGTTTTGACGACCTGCACTCCACTTTACAGGGGCTAGGGTAGTGCCCATGTATATGGGACTTGTTACTGGAGAATTCAGCACTTTAAGACATGATGCCCTTTCTGACGTCACCAATGGACCGTCTGGGATTTGAACCCTGACCCTCTTGAACTGAACACCAGGAACTTATCCACTAGACCACGGCCGCTCTATTACGTTTTGTAAACTACTAACCCACGGCAGTATTACATCATAATTTACTGCATTCGTCTACGTAGCTAGCATCAGTGAATATGTTCTGAGGACATCACAAGCTCTAGTTAATGGAATTCCTGGTGAGAACGAAGATTCTATTTCCCATTACTAGCCTCTCGACGAGATTGAAGTAAGCATCCTCTCTAAGTACTGAATTTGTGAACTTTTCTGTTGTTCCGTTATGAAGGCATCCTAGCTCCCTCTTATCTATCATTATTTTGATTGCCTGTTTTGATGAAAGAGAAAAAGAGATAAATAGAAAGTTTGACAAGTTATTGCACAGTCACTACTAAAATGCTTCATACAACAAGGTACAGCCTGATCCTACTAAGAAGATTCAAAAGGAAAAGTTAAATATCGCAGTTTCTTTAAGTTTCACACCCAGTCCGATGGCGCTCATCAGATCGCATTCTGATTAGCGTCACCTGATAGGAGGTGAAACCTGAGGTATCTGTGATATTTCACGTTTTCAATTTACAGCAGCTTAGTAGAAAAATTCTTCATAGAGACGAATATAATTGAATGTATCAAATATTTTGATCCAGCCGCGCAGTTGGCTTTTAATACCAGGAAGGGGAAACAAAAGTAACTGGTAGACAAAAAACCCCGACATTTGAACTTTAACCCAGAAGGAGGAAAATCTGCATCTAATCTGGACACGACAGTCAGCTGTGATATTAGGTAGTGACTGCTGAATCGTAAGAGGTGGTCGCCTCACGTTGATCTCACCATAAGAAGGTTGCAGTCTATAAATTGTCTCATCGGCTTCCGTTATTGACTTGCAAGCGACACTTGCTCACTTCCTTAATTTTTACGGATCGTAAAATTATCGTTTGATGTGCACTATTCAGTGTCTTTTTGCGGATCGTAAAATTATCGTCTGATGTGCACTATTCAGTGTCTAATTGATGTTTCAAAACAGTCTCGTTCTAGTTTCCTTACACAACATTAAAGAGAGGTATTCATTTTTTGATGCCTTAATTTCTCAGTAAAACAATTGTATTTCAGTTTTGTTGTAGTGTTTATCCTGAAACTTTTTATATCTCCCTTAGGGAAGGGTACCCTTTAGTACTTCTTAAGATAATCTGAAACGATTATTATTTCCATCTTGGGTGTGCTAACTTGGACTTTTAACTTTGTAGCATGACAATACATAGATTCTTTTGATATCATTCCGTTTCTTTACGAAGTAACTTTCGTGTCAATTGATCAAACTTGCAACTGGTAAGCTGCAGTGCCAAATGAAGTAAGTCATAGCAAAAATTACTGAATTCTTCATGTGTTGAACAAAACTCAAAGATGACAGTCAGATCTCGGTTATGAAAGTAAATTTCTGTGCTTCCTGCATTGATTAAATTACAAAAAATTGCAGGTGGCAAAGGTGGAAGCATGTGGCTGCAACGCTTTTGTTCCAACTGGTGGGATTTCTAAGCGTCTTGTTACATCAGGGACTCCAAAATTCCTCAGATTTAGAACCCTTAAGTATGCCTTTTGGCATATCAGGAACTATCTTTGACCCCGACTCCAAGCAATTCAAAAATTAGCATTCTGTGAACACGCTTCCGTATCTCACCTACATGAAAGAGCTGAAAACTATACCTTACCTCTTCTGCTCCTTGCTCATCTCAATGTTTTATGCAATGACAATCAACAAGAGAGAAAAATATGTCCAATTTTTCTTCATTAAGTTGGTATTTCAACACTTGCCTTTTGCCAGCTTTGATGTACTTATCAACTTTCGGCTGTGCTGTAATCTCATCGCCTTTTTTGTAGCTGATCGATGAATTAACAATCCTGCCAGTTTTATTACCTAGCAGAAAAATATATGCCACAGAGTTATCATTATCAATAAAGCCGTGGGACTACTTACCAAAGAAAATAAAATCGTTACGAAACCTAACCTGGATAGGAATAGGAAAGTATATCGGCATTGAAGTCAAGCCCTCAGCTATAATACTGGTATCTTAGTGCCTGAGTCTAAGCCAATCTTATCTTTTAATCAATTGCATGTTAAAGGAGTCATTAACTTTCCAGCTGATTTTATGAATGATCTTAAGCTTTTGCTGCATGAGTGTGGTGACAGGAGACAGCCTAAAGATGCAGAACTAAATAAAATCCGTATTATTTGTCTATTTCATTCCTGTAGACTGCACAATGGAAATGCAAATATTTCACATGCAAGAGGTACTTGGGTTTTCTCATTGCTGTACTCTCTACCAAATAAAGCAAAGAAATTTGTCTCCCCTCTCCATCTAGTAGGGTTGACGTACCCATTATCAATCAATTGATTCATCACTGCAACTTGTTAGTTTAGCAATCATTTTGTTCTTTATTTTTGAGATGGCACGCACTGCTCTGCACTTTTGGGCAACTTATTCCGGGCCTTGTCTTTACGGCACTTCTCTTTACCTTGTATATCTAAATTTAGATCGCTTCCCTTTACTTGATACAGACACTACGGACCTAACCAGCCGTTGAGATCTCGGTAGTAGGGCTCAAAGCACTTGTTTGGATTTTGATAAAGTGAACGACAAAGCAGCGATATTTGCGAAATAGCAAAACAATGTAGCAAAGAGGGCCCATAACCTAGAAATATTGCTTTTGCGGCGTGCCCCTTTAATTACAAGGCTAAGCCAACCGATTGAATGCGTTCGTTACTTTTCTAGTTCTCAAAACGTCGCACAAAGATTTCACTTATTAACATCAGCATAACCATAAGTTGATATACAGTGGGGCTATCAATAATAGAAATGGGGTCAGAATTATATTGTCGAAAGAGGTGAAAGACCTAGTGATTGAAGTAAATAGGAAAAGTGATAGAATTATTTGGATGAGACTGGCACTGAAAGACTTCACCATCAATGTATTCAGTGTCTACACACCTCAAAGCGGATGTACAGATGAGGAGAAGGAGAATTTCTGGACAGATTTGCAGGAGGAAATGGAGAAAGTGGAAGACCATGAAAAATGCATTGTGAATGGAGATTTTAATGGACACCTTGGGCCAGCTAGTGATATAATAAGCAGAGTACATGGTGGCAACTATTTTGGAGAGGGAAATGAAGAGGGGGGGAG
>JAAAKL020012592.1:0-12942 GCA_010016065.2 Carybdea cf. marsupialis auct. non (Linnaeus, 1758)
ACGTTTGCTGGTTCCTATGAAATACGGCATGAAAAGCTTCCGTTTTCAGGTGTTTGAGACGACTGATACCGTTTTCAGGTGTTTGAGACGACTGATACCGTTTTCAGGTGTTTGAGACGACTGATATCGTTTTCAGGTGTTTGAGACGACTGATACCGTTTTCAAATGATTCCGTGTTAAAAATCGTCTTCATTTGATGCCGGTTAGGAAACGTTTCAATGTAAACTGGGCCTTATGTAACTCCCGACATTAACAAAGTAGATTTTAATCAAAGAGGAAATAGACTGGGCCTAGTTTATTTCCTCAGTGGTATTTACTGGCCGAATTTGCACCACGTGTCCCAACTGATTATTTTGTAGACATTTTCGGCGTTTTCGACACCACAGCTCCTTAATAGTGGTGTTACATCGTAATACGTTACACCATGGGGACGTTTCACTTAAGTAGCAATTCATTTAGGTCAGGAGAAACAGTGGGCCACCTGTACATTCAACTTTTTAAAATATTGATCTGTCTTTCCCTTTTGCATTACACCATCCACAGGCTTTTACAGGGCAGCTTGATTTTTCAAAACCGGGAGAACTCAGTGAACTCCTCTTGTAAATCCTTATCATAATTCATGGATGTGTGTAAGTGTGTGTAATTCATAACTCCTCCGAAACGCCGCCGCCGATTTTGCTGCAACTTTACATTTTTGTTACCTATGGGTAGGCGCTCAAGAAGTGCTTTTTTTCTACGTTTAACGTCTTTTTCCCCATACATGGGGTTTGACGGTGCCCATATGCATGGGACTTGTTACTCGAGAATCGAGCTCTTTAAGACCGGATGCCCTTCCTGACATCACCAGTGGCGGGAGTTGAACCCTGACCCTCTCGACCCTCTCGACCCTCTCGACCCTCTCGACCCTCTCGACCCTCTCGACCCTCTTGATCTCAAGGTCAGGAACTTTTTCACTAGACCACGGCGGCTCAATAAAACATCAGTAAAATATAATGTATGTGTGGTGAGGGGGGATGGGGAGTAAAAAGGTTTAGTTAAACTATAAAATTGATCGAGTGCCCTAAGCTTTGAGCCCTTGGTGGTTACGCAGTCTGAAACCTGATGTAATACTGTTATTAGAGATTGTAAATTTGTTACCGTGAATATGTTAGTGCTTGACAAGAAACTAAAGTTATATACCGCAGGGCAGAGACGGGATTTTAAGGATTTTAAGAGGGAAGGCGGTGGGCTGTACCCAAAAGGGAAGGAGGTTGGAAGAGGCCTTTTGACTGTCGACGAATATGTTGGTTCTGAGGAGAAAGCCTTATATCGATACCTTGATGGCAATGAAGCAGAAATGCACAATGCAGCTCAACATGAAGAAATCCTAAAAACTAGTGGGTCTACAGACAAATATCAAACGAAATTACTTGAACATCGGATATCAGATCTGAAGGGGGATGAACTCCATGGAACGTCTCTCAACGGTATCCAAGACGTAACAGCTTACAGTTGGTGGGAATGACTGCGCATTGGATACGTACAGAAAGGTACCTAAGGCGCCCATAACTGCTGCGCAGGGGCAAACCTTCCGCACGAACTGGATAAAAAGTAAGATTGATGGTAAGGATAACTCTCCATTTTGCAGACTATGTAGTTCCGAAGACGATTCTGCCATGCACATTGTGAGCGGATGTGGTATACTGGCATCGAGTCAGTACAAGCTCCGACATGACCTTGTTGAACGCCGTGTAAACGGGGAGTTGTGTAAAATGTATGATGTTTCATGTAACGAGAAGTGGTTTAATAATGCCCCAGAAAGCATTGTCTCACAACATGGAGCAGTTGAGATCACTAAGCACTTGCCTATGGAATCTAGGAGAAAATTCAAGTATAATCGATCTGACTTTATCTTAAAGAATGAATACTCAAAACGACCGAACACTTCTTCGCTATTCCGACGAATGATCGATTGATCATCAAAGAGAAAGAAAAGAGTGAAATTTATAAGTGCGTGGCAACTGAAGTAAGACACGCGCATCACACCAAAGTAATTGTCATCCCTATTGTCATTGGTGCTTCGGGTACATAAGGGGGCTATTTTAACATGCTTGTCATTCTTATCATCATCGGTATTGTTCAAATGTCGACACTGATTTGCTCTGGGAAGATCATGCGAAGTTCTCTTAGTCTCATAGGGGAGGGTGCTCTTTCCTTGTATTGTTGCTAGAGGCAGAAATTGCAAGGAAAGATGATAATGAGTACAAGTGTGTAGGCTTGTGATACGGATGGATTTGGATAACCTGTGCATCTCGATGTTTCTAAAGTGCAAAATAACTTGTTCTAGTGAAGACAGTTTCGCTACATTACGAAATGTGTGAATTTATTGAGCGGCAAGAATATCATGTACATCAGTTAATCGGCAAATTAATGGATAAATCTAGCAACAAATCTCTCGATCAATCAATCAGTCGATAAAGTGATAAGTCAAAATTTTATTCAGTCAATCTATTATTCTAGTATTCTATGGTGCATCGATTGATCGATTAGTGAATTAATCAAAACATTAAATAATCATTTAACCAATCAATCAATGCTTCAGTTACTAATGCAGTACTCAAATCGATAAATCAGTACAATAAACCAATTGGTCTATCGAGAATTGAACAAATTTCAATCAATGAATCAAAGAATAGTAATAAAGTAATGAGTAAATGATGACTGAAATAATTTCATGCATAAACAATAAAAGTAATGGGTTAATGAACTGTATATATATGCAATTTGTCAGACACTTGCTGGGCCCTTTGACCAAGCCCTATGCCTTTCAGTACAATTATTACTTTGGGAAGATGACAACAATATGTGAGCAATTAATTCTCTGCCTTCATTGCATCGTATATGGTAGTACGGCCTTTTTCATTCACCCATATCTGGCTGCCAATACAATGCATGATTTTCTTGCTGGTGTAATGGGAAAATGGAGACAATTAATAACGTCTTTGTCTTGCATGGCATCTACGTGTCACAACAAGGTGTCCCTAGGTGCTTAAAATACTACCCATGTGGTACCTTAAAAGAACCATTCCTTCGTTTAGAAAACACCATGACTCTGTTATGTGGTATTTATGCAGGCTCAAAACGTAGCATGAAGGTATGAATAACTTTTGTCTGGTAACGAAATTTTAAATTTCAGCATATACTGTTCCTGTGATTATACTATTAGAAAAATGGTATGAGAAGCTTGCGATAAATTCGAAGAAAGTAAACAGGAAATTGAAAGGGCGTTATTTGAATTACTAAGGAAAACACTGTAAGGGTTGTGCATTGAGGATGTCCCGTGAATAAGGTATTGATTTTACGTACAATCAACAGTAAGCATTCCAAAGTATTCACCGCAGGCAAGCTGTTTCATTGAGTGTGACTGAGCTCACTAGCCTCGTCTCAGATCAACGTTCCGACAGAGTTCAGACGTACAGACAGGTGTCGAACACGTGTTTTTGACAAATCGTATTTGAGAATATTTTCAAAATTTATCAAGTGAAAAGGCCTTAAGACAGTAAAACAAGCTTTAGTGGATTGGTAGTTGGAAGGACCTGCTGTTGGCTGATTTCTCGGATCAAGGTCGTGGAGTTAGCAGTTTTGCATGAAACAAATGTGAAAACATTTCGGCGTTTTGGAAATAAAGCAATAATTTGTAAGAGGTAGGATATTAGAACTCTACATGTTAGCGATACCTAGTTTAATTTTCATGGTACAAATTGGGTGAAAATGTACAAAAATGTTTTATTGTTAGTATGGTCAAGAAAGGATAATCAATATTAAACCGTAGAACATTAATTGATTTGATTGCCGGTACAGTTAAGATGTGAATTGTGATGACTCAATGTCTGAAAAGTGTATTACCGGTAGGAGCTCTAAAAGTCGCTTTCTAGGGACTGATCAAAACTTTATAATGAATAGCAAGGATTTTTATAGGGTAATCGAGAGATATATTTAAAACGAACTATCCTTGGCAACCCAGTTACATCAGTATCCCCTCAGGAAGATAGGTAGCTGGTAAAATTGTACCGTAAACAAATAAATGGGCGCCATATCCTTGCTCGCTGCAAATTGCTGCCTCAAATAGCTTAACAAATATGGATACTTTCAACCTTAAGGAAATCCCGTTAAAACAAGCTTATATTTCCCGTTGCTTTTAGTGTTATTTAAGGTTAATACAAACGTGCCACAAACGACTAAATAGAAGACTTCATAAGTATAATTTGTCTTTCAAAGCCCATTGGCTTTGTCTTTAAGACTTTATTGCTGTCTACAAGGAGTTGTCGATTTGGACTTTGATCTCCAATGAGATCGAGTTGATAAATGCCTCAACTCTCCTCAATGTCATACTTTAGACCCTTTATCAAACTGAAATTTTAAGTTTGGTATAATAAGTGCTTATTAAATTGATAATTCTGTTTTAAAAAGTTGATTATTTAAAGGACAGGCATCGCCTATTTCTTTGGCTGTTTGGTGAGCCGCCGAGGTAACGTACGCCAAGTTTCTATGTGTTCACAGCTAGAGTCGCCTAAGACCGACAAAATCGCAGTCCGTGTTTTTACTCAAGCGTATCAGAAATAATACTAGTAAAAACCGATATCGGCTTTGTTATTATTTGAACTCTATTCATAGTTTCCCACAGAGGTGGCCATGTTCCTTGCGCTCTACATATTGTGGGTTACCATAGCAACTTGCATTGCACCTGGTGTGTCTGTTGGACTGAGAATGGTATCGGTTGCTTAGGATTTGCTGCAGGAGGCCTATGATAAATTTGTCCTGACTGAGTTGGCTTACATGATAAGCCTTTGAATCACTAAGAAGGATTTTAGGTGATCATTGGCGGATGGCTCAAGTTCGTGGAATTCCTGGACAGGGGCACGAACTCTTTTTTTAAGATTCTCATTCTTGCAAATCACTAACGTTTGATCTTGACCAATTATTGTGTACGCTAGGAGACTTCAATGGCAGGGTGAGGGTGGGAGGAGTTGTTTCATTTACTGTGCTACAATAAATATCCAGTTATCTAAACCATCATATCCTTTTTCTTTGCCTCAACTTCTACATGGAGAAGCGGCCATATTGTGAGGAGTTGATAAACGAAAGTGCCTTAACTCCCATGTCTTCCCATGTGTTTTTCGTATTTTTCGTGGACCGATGCGGAGTATAGATTTATTTGCTTCATGCATCACTCTTAGTGTTTGTAGATACTATTTTGTACCGGCAGATCTTAAGTATATCAATGGATAGAATTTCTGAAGCCTTTGAAAAATAACATAGATGTTCTTAAGGAACAGAAATTATCTCGCAGTTAAAACTCGATGATTCTTGCTCCTAAGGAACAGAAACTAGCACGCAGTTTAAAATGGATGAGTCATGCACTGAAGGGACAGAAGTCGATAGTCTAGTATCGTCCCCTTCAAAGGGGTTTCTAATGGGAAGTTGCTTGAATTTGACCAGATATCAGTGCCAAGCATACGCTACCTTTTTTTCTACAAATACAACCTACGAACTTGGTTATTGCACATGAACAATTATGTTTAAGAGGAGTTGAATTAATATGAATACTTCTTACAAACAACCAGAGATATTCGCCGATGCTTAGAGACTGATGACTATACATAATTGATACTAAATAATTATTAGCTGATGTGTAGCACGAACGATACTCCTACTTTGATCTCAACCTCTTTCTATAATACGAACTTAAGTAATTACAATCAATGCTACTTAAAGTATAACCTCGCTTTAAAAATGGGATGGTGCCAAATAATGTATACACGGGGGTTGGCTGGGGAGACGCTTTCCACCATATGACCTTGTAACCACTTAGATCGTGCACTTCGACTTTATCAAGGAAGATTTTACTGTTGTGAGGTAACGCACAGGCCATTGGCGATCCGTCGTTTTTTTGGAGGAAACAAGGTTACATTTTGGTGGACAAGGGGGAAATTTCTGGCAAGTAAAATAAATGAGTTTGGGGTTATGTGTCAAGCTACAGAAATTTGAGCAATTGCAGAACAGCGATCAGACCAAATCTACCTTCGAAGGCGTCAAAGCTCACTATTCGGGGAACAAAAGACGTTAAGCCGTGGATTGAGTGAGTGAATCAGTGATTGAGCAAGTGACTGTTTAAGTGGATGAGTGAGTGAATGAGTGAGTCAGGGAGTGAGTCAGCTAGTGAGTGAGTGAGTGAATGAATGATTGAGAAAGTAAATGGTCAAGTAAATGAGCGCGTGAATGAGTGAGTGAATGAACGAGCGAGTGAAGCAATGATTGAGCACGTGAGTGAATGAATGAGTGAATGAATGAGCGAATAAATGAGTGAATAAATGAGTGAGCAAGTAAATGGTTAAGTACATTTGCGCGTGAATGAGTGAGTGAGTGAATTAGTAAACGAGCGAGGTAGGGAATGAGTTAGTGAATGAGTGAGTGAGCAGGTAGATGATTAAGTGAATGAGCGGGCGAATTAGCGGGGGAATGAGTGAATGAATGAGGGGGTGAATAAGTGAGTGAATGAAGGCTGCTATTATTGCTAGTACGTGTAACCAAGAAAAGATACTAGCGGATGAAACAAATAGATCACCATCTCGATTTGAATCCGTGCTGCTTGGCCAATTTGATCTTCACGAATCTTACAGGTGTGATTCTCCTAAAGAGTCTGTATACCGTGATGACGTGACCATATATGACACGATATCATCAAGTGCACATGTCATTACCTTATATGCCATGACAACTCCACCTCATCTGGCCACATTGCCAGAGTGCTCGCCCTGAAAACCACGGCCTACTCATCCTTGCGTGTTTGTATTTAACCAATACGTGCTATCAAGAATCCATATGTTCAGAAGTAATAGTGTCTTCAATGGTACAATACAGTTGTAATCAGAAAGTACTAGAATTCACGTGATCCTCGCATCGTTACACAGCGTACTACGAGATTGTAGGGATGGGAGGAGGCAGCGTAGAATAGTCATGGACGAATGTCGTGACGAGAATTTGTAAATTTGGAGCTTAAAGTTAGTAGGAGCGGTACATTCGTCATATATTACCCGAGTGCTGTAGGAAGGAGAAAGTCGTTGAAGTTTGAAGGAGAAAATTGTGAATTCAAATAGATTGTTTTGAAAAAATAGGTCGAATCTTGCCTTCTTTCCAACAGGCTGGGTAGATTAAGAAAATGGGTGTGAACTAGTTTTAGGATTTTTTTTACTAGGTACTTCGTTGTACCAATGTTTTTATTGTAAAAAAGAAGAGAAAGCGAAAAGCATTAGGCCCTACATTCAACACGAACAAGCCAGTAGTAATTTAGGGCGCTGAATGTCGTAACAGTAGATTGGGACTGATTACTAAGATTTAGGACATGTATTTTGACTGAATCGGAAATGCATATATCTTCATTTTTACAAAATTAAAATCAGTCTTTATCTGCCAATTGTGTTTTCGGGTAGTGCCCCAAAATATGTTTGAACTGTTGATCATTGGTATAAATATCAACCAAATAGCTGATGTAACTGGTAGCCAGATAGCCTCATCAGCCGATGAGATATAGTACAGTGTACATAAAAGGTAGTAGAACAGACACAGCCAGCTAGACAGACAATGAATGAAATTATCGGACAGGTGTTTGAATAGGCAAGTAGACAGATATGGATTGTGTTATGATTAGATCAAGTCTAGAATCCATACCATCAATGAAGTTTCCCACATTGATGAGGACAGTAATATGCGACATGTGGAAGATAGCTAATGGAGCGATACATCAAGGAAGGGTTTGCGGGTAACATGAAGAATACATGTAGACCGTTCATTGATTCTGAGTCATATAACGGGAATTCATGTTTAGCACTTAATTTGAAAGGTTTCATCGAGCGAACTAGCGGCCTTTTTTGTCTGTCTGCTAGTGTATATAGTGTTTAAGACGGTTTAGATGCTGAAATGGCCTTAGGGAAGGCCGCAATTTGAGCACCAACCTTCCCTCAGACTTTTTTTTCACGTTTTAAGCAGGTGTTTTATTAATCTGAGACTTGAATAAATCATCCAAGGTGACAACATCTCCAATAAAGTTCTATCAAGAAGAAAGGTATTTTGATTGTTTCAGATTGTTAGATGTGAATGATGAAAGCCCTTGCTACCCAATCGGGGTTTGGAGATGCAAGATCACAGTAACAGCAAGTACGAAGTTATCGACCCTCCCTCTCACAGCTCATTATTGACTTCCTCAATGTAATCCTCTATGTGAAACAAAGGTGCATTTCTCAATCATTTCAACTTGATAAAGTTCATGTAAATAGCACCGTCTTCAATACGAGACACTAACTAAACACACACCTGTGTCTCATCTCAGCTTTTCATACAGACAAGGTTCCGCTAGGATATCCCACATCATTTACCTAAACACCGTCCTGGCAAGATCACTGTTCTGCGCAGCTTGTAGTTCCTGTCTGGTACACACGGAAATGAAGTGATTGTTAAAAGTCTTTGAACAAATGACCACCGAGCAAATGCATAATCCCTGTCCCTCCACTTAATAAGCTATTTATTCTGCCACAGATTTATTCAGGCGGAGCCTTGAAAACGAGATGTCTTAATCTTACCCGTGTTTATTATCAGTCGCAATTGTGCTGGCTTATTTACTCGTCTTCTTCGTCAAGTAAGCTTCTAAGCAGTAATCGATCATAGTCTCCCAAAATCATGACGATTGTTTAACAGGGGCTATTCTATCACTATCAAGACGAGGTTTCATCGACACACTTTCGATGTGAGAACCCTACTCACCTCCGCGTTTTGTTGTCAACAGCTTAACTGTTACATAGCGAAAAACAACAAGTTACAATGAAAGCAAGATAAGCATCCCCCTACCCCCCCCCCCCCTAGAAACTGTGTACACATTTAAATTCACGAGACCACAGTGTTGATCCATGGGCGCAGATCGCTGTAAGAATTGGGGGGCGCAAAAGTATTAAACATGGGTAATTTGACATTTCTGGGCCCAAAAGTGGGAAAATAAAGCAGCTTTTATCCCCGTCTCTCCAGAATCCCCCCCCACCAGAATCTACGCCCATGTGTTGATCAAGGGCCTTTTTTTAGCTGAACTATGCTGCTGGGTACAGTTGCTTAGAATTCCTCGGTTGACACGAGGTGTAGCATTTCATTCGGTATTCGGTGTTTGTCGGTTAAGAGGTTTGAACTCTTGTATCCAGGTCAGAATACGGTGGTAGAACAGGGGTTTAGTTGAAAAGATATACTTTTGAAACTTGACATCTTAAAAGATTGGTCGTCTTGAGCTATAGCACACTTTCTTATGTCACGTAGCAAATCATTGGGAAAAAAATTTGTAAAATCGTGTGAAACCGATGGAGTGTTTTTATTAATCTAAGTTATAAATGGAGACCAGAAAAGCTGTATTTTTGGGAGAAAAGGTATGCTGACTGATACGTATTTGTGAGAAACTGTATTTCGTATCAATAGTTATTTCATACCTTTTAAACAGTATCTACTGTATTCTAATTACAGTAATTATTCACTGGACACAGGACACTGGACACACTGTTTAGTCCAACAACGGTGATGAGTAAACGTCAAGGCACAATTAAGAATTTGTTATTGATTGACAATGGGCCAAGATTTGGGTAGTTTATTTTCTTCAACCTAGTTTAGGTAATGAATGGAAGCTTTGGCTGATACAGCCGTATTGAGATGACCGTAGTTGATACTAAATGTTTCTGTATATCAACCAATACTGACAGATGACATAGCTCTTTCTGTTGCGTATTCTTTATGTAAACCTATTTCTCGATTTGAAGCAGGTCTAAATACTACATTGCGTCTTGATGTAATGCGAGATGTACGGTAATGCTTAGGACAGGTTGTGTTCAAATTGAACAGAGGGATATGATCATTTCCAGTAGTTAACAGGTACGGGAGTAGTCATTGAAACACTTAGCTAAAATAGTTTTAACGTCCGAGGCAGGAGAGACGAAAGGCCCTCTTGAGTTGGCATGACCATGGGTCTACAACAGAGGAAAGTGCAAAGCATAAAATTGGCAGTATGAATTCCATGGTTGCACGCTACATTTACGTTTGCGATTCTCTTTTTAAACCTCGAAGCAGCTAAGATCAGATACAATTTCAAGGAGCAAATCTTGGAAGTGGTCAATTAGATGAATGCATTACAATCCACAGGAAAGCTGTATAATTGTCATGAAGGCACTACATTTAGGTTCACCCGGTAGTGGTCATGGCATGGTGAAGCTGAATGGTTTGCGTATCATACCAAAGAGTGAATTACGCCCTGTAAAATAGCCATTTTAGCACAGTATGGCGAAGTTATCTTTAAAGAGAGTCAAATCATTTGGCAAGTGCATTTCTGTTTGATAGCCCACTTCCAATCAATGACAATTCCGAGTTTGATTTACCGAAGGGACACTAGTGAGATGACATAAAAGCAGCTGCAGAAACCGGTGGATTCTACTGTATACAAACCCCAGAATCAATCGCCTTGTATTTACCAGCCCATTGATCAAATGATACTTTTCATTTTTAGAGCTAAAAGAAACAGCAGTCGACATAAACAGGGCAACGGAAAAAGACGACATGAATACCGAGGTATTGACATTGAACGGTAAGTGAATGTTTATTAACCATTTACTCAGTTTATGAAAAGAATGGAATTTTTGAGTTGCTGTGTAGTAGTTTACCCCTTGAAGATATTCAAAGCTGGGAAGTCCCAAAGCCAAAAATGGTGTTACCCAACCCTTCTCCTTTCTTAAGAGCCTTCCAACAATGTCACTTGCCTTGATGACGAGTAAAATGGAGCGCAGCCACCGACTATCAAATTTTGTTAGGCTGCAGTCATATCTGCTTATGTTACACGGGAGGTGTTATGCGCCACGCATGACGCTAGAATGGAACAACTTTTAGCTAGCGCAAGTGACTTAACTTGCGACTTGATGCCCTGCGCACACCAATGTTGCCCGTAACTGCCAGTGGGAAGTTGTATCTTTGCATTTAAGGTATTCATAGGCGAAGGAATGGGTGTTCACGAACTATTTGGCCTCGGACAGTTGAATAGATTTCTAAGGTAGTATAGGCAAAGGAGTGGCCACTCTAGCGTTATGTGAAATGACATTCTCATTAACAGCGACGAAAATGACAGCCTTTGAGCTGCTTAATGTGATTCAGAATGAACCGCAGCTTCTGTGACAACAAACTCTCATATGCCAAATGTGTCGAGTGTCAGTCCACTCTTGGGGCATCTGTTTAAGTCTGTGATTACGTATAAAGGACATTTTGGGATTTCCATCTCTATGATCCGTAAAATAAGAATCCTGATAAGCGGTCTACACAGCAGTGTAAGAGATGGTACATGAGTAGGCGAGCGGTGATAGCTTTCATTAGGGGTACTTGAAGAGTTGATAGCACAGGTTTAAATTGCACAATTACAGAAAGGCAAGAAAGACATACATCTGAAGATGATTGGAACAAGGGATTTATTCACGGGGATCAAAGACATTGTTACGGTGGCCCCTTTATGGGTACCAGTTACAATTATTATTGCTGTTGTTATATTTCTTCAGAAGTCACTATGGCAGTAATACTTAATGTTATTTCATGCATATTGCCTTTTGAGCCGCGACCTTTCACTGCTACCGTCATCACTATCACTTTCAGTCCCATATTTGGTTTGTTTTCGGTAACTGAAAATGCAGCAACAACAGGCAATGTTTATTGGATGAAAATCTATTTGTTTACGTTTCAATGTAACACGGCTTTAAAATTCGCGGGATGAAATGAATGACCAATCCACAGTTAGCTTAGCCAGTCATAGAGAGGAATTACTAGTACCCGATCCCTATTTGCTGACGGGGGACCAAGACAGCTGTGATATACGCAGGGTACCAGACTGCAGGATGTTGTACAACTACGTACTAGATTCAGTCTTTTTACATATCAGAAAATATCTAGAATATTTCAGTGTTTTAAGACACGGTCTTTTACTACGTGCTGATCTTCTATAGTGCAACTTCTCTTTCTGTATGTGAACTGTGCTAAAAGTTAGAGCCAGATAAAGTGGATAATCGACTGATTTTCATCACCCAATTAAGGTAGTCTAGCCTGGAAATTCTTCGTTAAAGTAAACAATGATTTCCAGGAGCGTTGGATATCAATGTACAAAAAACGCGCAAGTTCAAAATTATGACATCCTCGTCTTGACATCAAAAAGCCGCCATTAAAAAATGTCAACAATTGATATCATTTACATCGAATATGTGTCGTGTCTTGTATGGAAGATTACTGGCTTTAAGTGTGCTTACAATTAGAGATTATAAGCCATGGAGAGGGCATGTTGATGACACAGTTGTCAGCGTTTATCGTTGAAGCGATGGCTTTTTCTTAAGTTGTTATACTAGCATGAAGATCAAAAGTAGGGATTTTATCACAGTGACAGGGAGTTTAAAGGAGAGAATTTGTAATTGTATACAATAAGTAAAGACATCATTAGAACTATAGTTTTTAAGTATTTGAGCTTCTAGACAGTGAACCTAATGCGCCTCAGGTAAACTTCCTTTGTCAAGTGAGAAATTACTTGGCTTAGTAGAGGATAGGTGACGGCACACGATCTTTTAAAAGTACAAATTTTATAAGAAAAACCAGCTGACATCCCCCCTCCTTGAAGAATGAGACTACCTAAAAAACAAGGCAGGATAGTATTCGACAAAACTCAAGAAATGAAACTACCAACAGCAATTGCGAAATAACAAAAAAACAGCAGAAAAAAATAGCATTGAAACAAAGATTGTCAACTCTCATCAAAGACACAGTGAATTAATGTTCTCTGATCTTTCATCGACCGAAGTCTAATCTTAAACTCTTACAATTTTACAAATCTTTATATACAAGAAGATAATAATGAATCGGACA